>JBAJMU010000011.1:191349-203039 GCA_037952995.1 Hyposoter didymator
AAAAAAAAAAAAACAAGACATACAGATAGAAACCTCTTTGCACCCACGTGCATACGAGGAATAACACGTCGACTATATATGTAGAACACGATTAAATTAATTGCAACCTCCGTTGTACCGTTCTCGAGGGGCGAGAGCGACAGGCCTCGACGCCACAAAATCTGCAAAGCTCGTATTCTCAACGAGAACCTGTTTATGTTCCGGACAAATGTTTGTCATACAGGAATTTTAACGGGAGAGTAAATACTTGACACCAACAACAACAACAACAACAACTAAATCGTCTTATCCTGTTTGGCCAATGCAGAAAAAAAATCGCAGGAGAGAAATTCGCGTCATTGCGGTGTTGGCAAGAGTCGAAAGAATTTTTTCAACTTTTACGCAAAGAAAAGTGTCGACGAAGATTTGAAAAAAAAAAAAAAAAAAAAAAAAAAAAAAAACGACGCTGATTTGTTCGCAATGATCGTAGAACGTCAGGGAAAAAAATGATTTTTTCAATTGCTCGTGAAAATGCGCGGGAGAAAAAGGCGCCAAAAGGAATGACGAAATATTTGGGCAAGGATAATAAAATTTCTAAATAAAAATCTCGTAAACATCTCTCCTCGTGGCGTATCTATCGTGGGACAAAAACATATAACGGGTGGGCAAAGTCGCGGACTAGGGCGCGAAGAAAGTACCGTTCAAGGTCGACACGATCACGCCGGTCGATAGACTCTCGACACGTACCGCAACCACCTCTATGCTCAACCCGCCGCCGCCCACCATCTTTTTTTCCATGTCCTCATCCTTTCGAGATTTTTACCTTGCATGCCCACCTTCTAATACTTCTTTCCGCCTCCGAAGCTCCGAAAATACGACTGCGCACGATCTTTGCCATTCGAAAATGAAAAAGTCGAAAAAAAACTAAAAAGAATAACCGACATTCGAACAAGAAGCTGAATCACAACGATAAACGACGAAAAGCCAGCGATAAGGATGAAAATGGTTCGTTAAATGTTCAAGGTCACGTGATAAGAGAAAGAAACGAGGGACCGACCTCGAAATGCCGGTAGTTGATGAATTTTTTGCACTTTCGGAAGCGCGGCTACGGGAGCAGGTGATTTATCAACTTCCGGCGAATAACAAATAAGAGAGAGAGAGAGAGAGAGAGGAGGGATGCAAATGAGAGTAAAAAAGGACGGAGCGCTGCGGCCGCGAAGAGGAGTCGATCGGAGTGAATGAGAAAAAGGACGAAACAATCGTTCGAACCGCTCAACTAGAAAATTCGTTTCTTTCTACGCGGAATGCTAATTTTCAGAGGGTATCGAGGAAAAAAACAAGCGGGGAAGAGTCGATTTGTTTGTCAACGATTGGTGGAGAAAGAAAAAAGCTACCGTTGCCGGAACTCTCTAATCGAGCATGCAAGAACAAACAAAATAGAGATCGCGAAATATGCTGCTGCTGGGGGAGAGGTTAAAGACGGTGATTGAAGAAAATGACGAAAGTACGAGAATAAGAGGGAAAGAGATGGAGAAATGATTGATCGAAAAGTGTCGAGTGGATATTTTCGTAATTTGAGATGAAAAACGTGAGGAGGAAGAAGAAATAATCAAGTTTCGATGGTCACACACTCACCAGCTCGCGATCTTGGTCCGTGCTCATAAATCGTATCGCAAATTCCTCATTCACTCGCGCCGAGAGACCGGATGTCGATTTAATATCAAATGGCCAATTAAAATGTGTGATCGAACATTGGGAATTTATTTCAAGCACTCCGATCACTGTGTTCTCGTTGACAACAACAACAAAAAACTACGAAATTATTGAAACTCGCGACGATTTAGCACCGTGGGGTGTGGACCCGTGTGTGTTTCTGCCTGTCGTGTGCTTTGCTCACTGTCTTTATTTCTCTCTTCGTCCACTCTTTGTTGAGCGAGTAACGGAGATGGAGAGAGAGAGAGAGTATCGTCTGTACGCGTTGTGTGTGAGTGTGTTGTGTCCCAAATTTTCGTTTACCCGTCACTGAAACCGTCAAACGTGGGAAACGCGGCAGCCATATTGGCCTGGTCTCGCCAATTCGATAGTAACGCGCTCTGCTGCCGACCAGCCGCACTAATGCGACTGCGCGGTAAATTCAAACTAATTCCGAGGTTTTTTTCTTCACGATTTTTCTTTGCTTCGCATAAAATTTCCATATCAATATTGAAAAAAAAAAAAACGCTTTTGGAAAGGCACAATTTAAAATTACAAACTGAGGCGGCGGGCAGCCGGAGGCGATCGAATTTATCGTTTCGTTACAGATAAACAAACGCATTGGTTAGATTGACAAAAGTGTTTCTTTTTAATTACTGGAACAGCGCGTTCCGCGAGAAAGAAGGATGAATGGAAAAAATAATAATTACAAAAGCATAGGAAATTCCGCCCACGTTTTCGCAAATCGTTGAGTGTTGCGGCAAAACTTCTCGAATCACGTACACATATTCGCGGCGTGGTTTTAGCGTTTCGAAGGCCGGCTCGTGCGAGCACATGTCGGCACGAGCGCACCACGGCCGGAGGTGAACTCTCGATTACGTTTTTTTTTACTGCCGGATTCGGAGGTACGTGAAAACCAATTAGAGAAAATAATATATTCAAAAAAAAAACAAAAATAATCGAAATGTGAGTCCGTACAAAAAAGCGCACGAGAGGTGCGTGAGTGTGGCTGTGTAAATACGTGCAAGAGAAGAGAGAGAGAGAGAGAGAGAGAGAGAGAGAGCGGGACGTAAAGAGAAAGAGAAGAAATTGAGCGATAAATCGTTTTCTGTCCCTCCAGCAGGGGAGAGTTCGCTCACACGCGGTGCAGTTTGTTCCCGGACCACGTGGTCGCCCACGTTTTTGCTCAAAGTGCCGAAACTCGTGGTGAAATAACAAAAACAAATAGACAATAAATACTAAAAACAAAAATCAAACTTGTGTAAAAAAACAAACGAAAGAAAATCTACATTTCCGAGAAACGTCAGAATGACGTAAAAAAATTAGTGGCCGCGATTTCACAGATTCTCATAAAAAGCGATAATTTCGAAAAAAATACTGAAAAAATTAAAAATTTCCGAAAATGAAATTTCAATATTGAGCCCAAAACATGTGATCGAAAGAGCGAAGAAAAAAGTCGAGAAAAAAATTGCAACCCAAGTAGAACGAAATAAAAAAAAATGGAATTTAATTCGGAATTTGAAAAACGGTGCGCGGAAGAACCGCAGAAAAAGAGGTTCAAACATTCCACCATTTCGGAAGAAATTGACAGCCAAAATTTTCAAGATTTATTTTCCAAGCACTGGCACGAGCGAGAAAATTTAGAGAGCCCGCGTTTAAGCGTCTGGACGCAGCCTTTCCGTCTAGCCAAGATCTCCAATTTCATCGGCAGCGAATCTTTCATGGAAGATTTGAAAGCCGAATTAGCGGAAGTTAAAAGCCGCAGACAGAGTATAGATTTGTATCAGTTTGAGCAGACGAGCGATTTGGCAGACGTAGAGAGCACCAACCTGCGCCGTCTTTGGGAAACCTTCCAGAGCGACTTTTGCGATTGGATGAAAAAAAACACGAAAATCGAGCTAAACAGAAAAATTTCCATGTCTAGTTCTGTTTACTACGACACGGATTATCTTCTTTGCCACGACGACAATTTGGGCGACCGTAGAATCGCTTTTATACTCTATTTGTCCAAAGATTGGAGCGCCGAAGACGGCGGCACTTTGGATCTTTTCAGCACCGACGAGAACGGAGTTCCCGACAAGATCGTTCGCTCGCTAGTCCCCGAATACAATTCCTTGGTCTTTTTCGAGGTCCACAACGATTCTTATCATCAAGTGAGCGAAGTCAAGTCCGCAGAAAAGTCTCGCTGGACGATCAACGGCTGGTTCCACGGGCCTGTGGTCTCCGGTACAAGAAAAGCAAGGGCTGAAATAGCGTATCCCCTTTCTACGCCAGAGACGGCAGACCTGGATCTCCGCTCGTGGATTAGAAACTGCTATTTGGATCCTACGGTAGCTAAAAACGTGCAGAAAAACGTAGAAGCCAATTCGTACACGTTTCTCTCGAATTTCTTTGTGGAGGAGACGTGGCAAGTGCTCGCAAAGCAAATAGCTTCGGAGGCGATTTCGTGGACACGAGTGGGACCGCCGGACGTGAGAAACTACGAAATTGCCAAGCCGGAGAGCCTGCCCAAAGAGCTTGCACAGTTTTATCGACTTTTTTGCAATATGGAGATTTTCAAGTTACTGAAGGAATACACGGAGCTGGATCTCGTGCCAAATGTCAAGGCCGAAGGGGATCCGCGGATGAGCATCGAGCTGCAGAGATGGTCCAACGGATGCTACACTCTGATGTGCGACAAGAGCCACTCCGCCGAAGAAGAGAGACTTTCTTCGGTCTGCGAGGAAGAAAAGTTTGGGGCGATGAGCGAAGACGAGGAGATTTCTTCAATGAGCGAAGTGATGAGAATCGCGATCAGGAGCGAAAAGGAAATGATAGCGTCGATGGACGAGGAAGAGAAGATTGCTTTGGGCTACGCGGAGAAAAAACTTTCTGCCGAAAGTTTACAAACTTCTGGAGCGCCGACCGGGCGAACGGGATCCTCCGGCAAGTGGGAAAAAAAAGAAGAAAAGAAACAGGAGGAGCCTTCGGCAACGGACGAATCGGCAGACAGCGCCATTTTGAAGAGACTCTTAAAGGGCAAAAGCAAAGCAGAGAAGAAGCCGTGTTCCCTCAATCCTCTTCAACAGGCATCCTGCTCGAGCATCGACGAGAAAACGATCGATTATTTAAAAACGGAATCCGAAGATTCGGACGTTTCGGACATCGGAGATTATCTGTCCGATCGTTTCGAACGGTCGATAGAAAATTCTGACGAAGACGAAGAGGACGAGGACCAAGACGGAGAGGACGAGGAAGGCGCAACTTCACCCAGCACCTGCGAACCTGGATCTCTCGATGTAATTGTTCAATTCAACACCAGCCAAGCCCCCCCTGACGAAACCATCGATTACATCGATCCCAATCAACAAGAGGGCGCACTTATTCACGTTCCCTTCAAAGACAATCACCTCTGTCTTGCTTACAAAACAATTCGTACCAGCAGACTTCACAAATACGTTAATCATTATTGCAAAGGATACTTTTACAATTTGATATGCACGTATTACGAGTAACCCTTTCCATTCTCGTCAACGTAAATCATTTGTCATCCGTGTGCCTGAATAATTTGCTTTGAAAAGAGGTGAACCCACGAGCAAGAGAAAGCGAATTATTTGAAAATGTCGAAACTCGCGCATGATCGTCAAGTGTATCGCTCATGGGATTTGTATAGTATTTGTATTAATAAAATTATCAGTATTTGTAACTGTGCTGCCAATGTTAATTCATTTTTACGATACTCAAGTTTGCATCATTCCAATGCAACGGAAATTATATTTTTTATTCATTATTTTGATAATTAATGGACTTGTTGCAATTTTTCTAGTAAATTTACTTTTCGAATCGCAAAGAAGACTTTGTCGTTATTGTCGACAACACTGTATGAAAATTTCATGCGATGCTATAAAAAAATATAATGAGTTTTCGTTGCATTTCAACGATGCAAACTTCAACGTAGTTTCATTTCTTTGTCATCGGATTGTTTTATTAACTCATATCCGCACCCTATACAGTGAGGTTCAAATTGTCGTGCAATTGGCGATAAAAAGGATTATTAGCTAAACAAAAGCACGGTGCTCTTTATTAACAGTCTGTGTTAATATAAGACATTGTATTAATAGAAAACATGAACTACGTTGCATTACAAAAGGGTGCAAGCATCACACGGGGAATAGCGATATCCGATGTCCCCCATGAACCAAAGAACGTGAGGGGGAGTCCCCGAGATTCGGACATCGAACCGTTTTCGATATATCGATTTATTTGAATGAAAAGCGGGAAAACAGACATCAACTCGGATGAACATAAATCGCAATGAATCGTTTAGAGTATGTCGTGGACGAGGAGAATACACGATAAAAATGGAAACCAATGAAAACAAGAAACATTGCTTACGCTCTATAGACCCGAAGATTGTGGTTTCCGCTTTTTTCGACCGTTTTCGAATCATTGGTATTGGCGTTCTCGTCTTCTGGTCGGTTGTCTAAGAGTGGCTGGAAAAATTGTTTTCATTATTTTGTATCATCGATGTAGGAAATGTTCTCGAAACACGGAAAAATTTATACCTGATGGGCAAACGAGTTGGATCTCAGGGGCGAAATAGGCGTGGCTACAGCATAACCTAACATTTTTTTTCTCAATTCATTCAGCTGTAACTCACGCTGATAACTAACGTCAGTCTCCTGTGATTCGTCACGTTCGATCGTTTCGTGCATCGATTCGTTCGAGTATTCGACTCTTATCCAGGGACATATCGTTGGTGATGAAGACAATTGTGGGCACGTTGTTTTGTTGCCATTACGGGATAGTCTCGGCGATAATCTTCGTAGCAAAGATACGATCTTGGATCTAGAGAATTTTTTATTGTATCAAATATCCCAGGCCTAAGAATAAATGGTATATATTTCGAATAGATTTTTCATTACGAACTTGGCACTTGGTGTTTGAAGACCGGAAGTTAAGTTTGGACCCTGCGATAATTGTTCGGCACTACGACTCGAATTTCGCCAATCTGGATTTTTGACGTTGCGATTGACTCGCCAATCGAGGCTGCTACTTTGACGAGCTTGGAAAGCTATCGAAATAAAATCATAACTTATTGCAGTGCAATTTTTATTTATAAATCGTTCATTTATTCGAATTTCCAAGGCGTTGGATGCAATAAAACGATCGCAATTACTTGCCTGGCCCATTCGATGACTGATCGATGCGCCAGTCCAACGAATTGCTATTTCTATTGACATTATAAATATTATCACAGGATTTGGTGGCGAGACACGCCCCTTGATGACGTCGTCTCAACAGTCTCGATACTGGACCCAAGTTTCTGAAATCGGCCATTTTTTATTGCACGCGTTCTCTCGCTCTCAAATTTTTTTATGGCTGACCACGAACTTTGCCATCGCAAATAGGTATAACGTAGAAAAGGTTTGATTAAAAAGTTCTCAGCCGCATCGTTTATTACTCGTAATCAATCACAAAAAAGTGGCTACTTGATTTGATTAAAAAAATATTTACCCCATCGCGGGGAATCCCAGGAACCGCAACTAAAATAATGGAAACCCCAAAAGAGAGAGAGAGTAACTTACTTTTTAAATTTTCGTGAGTGTCCGCCCCCTGGCGGTGGTTTATTTTCCGGCATATTTGTAGCGCTGGTTGGTTCGTTGTAGATTTCAATCTCCGGGCAATAAGTACCCACTCGTATGTGACTGTAAGCAGCTCGCAATTGAACACCATCGAGTGGACGAAAATTTTGTCTTTCAAACGAAGAAACACGAACGACTTCGATTTTTGGACGATCGTCCATAACTCGCGCCGCAGTTGTGACAAATTATAACAACGTACAAAAGAAAGCTTCTACGGAACGTCTATTCTTTATTTGTTTTATCTTTTTTGTTATTGTAAAAAAAGCGAATACGATTGAGAAAATGCGATAGAGCAGCGAGAGAAGAAATGTGAAGTGATTCTGACGCGGGGAGTTTCGAAGATAAACTGCGACGAGTATCTCTGCGCGCATCGTCGCTTCTCCTCTCTGCACACATCGATGATTTTTTAGAACGACCAAAGGGAATAAAAATAATAATTAACCACTACCCACTAACAATTGCAGACACGCGCTCTACTCTCGTGTACACGAGACTCTCTGTGTACGTTGTGTCACGCTTCGACGAGCATTTCGTTCGAGCTCCAACGATCATCATCTTTATCATTCTATATATCGACTTTTTATGTATATATCGCCATCTACGTGTATTTTTTTTGTACTAGGCGCACGATTTGACGCTCTCTACCCCCACTCCGCGCCCCATTCGATCCCTGAGGTATAAAAACATCATCATCCGGCTATATTTAGAGTGCCAATTTGACACAAATGTTTATCGTTTAAAAACTACTGCTATATATTGTAAAGCTACTGCATTAACTTCTTTACGACATGAAATTCAGTAAAACTTTTGAGAGAAGAAAAAACTAACCTTCAACTTTTACATTTATTTTTTATCTTTTTTCATATCTGCTGATAAACTGATATCTTTGCGCGCGGGTATACAACTGCAACAAACAAGCGGAGATTCTATCATCGACGAACTTGGCTGATAATTATTATTTCAAAGAAATAGTTTCATAAAATTGATCAAGGTTGTGGATTAAAATTTTTATACTCGCGCGCGTGGCCAACTTACGAAAAAGAGAAGAAAAAAAAACTAAGAATTGGCAGCTCCTCAGACAGCAGGGGATTCACCGGTGTAAACCAAAGCATATATTACAATTCATTGATGGAAACGTAACGTGGATACTTACTGCAGGTATGTATATAAATAATTAACGACTCGATCCTCCCACAGTTGAATTTTTATACCGCGTTGTGCCTCTCGTTACTTTCAATTAAAATGGCTCTCATTAATTCTAGGCCACGATGGGCAAAAATACGTTTCCTTTTTATAAAAATTTACCGAAAATCCGAATTTCACTTGTTTTCGAAAATCAATATACGGAGAAAACTGTTTTATTGTGTTATTGATAAAATCATTTTCACCACGCCCATCACTCGAGCTTCGATCATATTCCATAAATATTCAAAATTTTTAATATTGTTTACGATTTTTTTCGGAACGCTGATTTTACGCATCGAACCGCGTAAACAGAAACGATATTTTTTGTTGTTTTTTTAAATTGTTGGCTTTTGGCTGCGCGAGGAACTTTGCCAGAAGCGAAAATTTACATTTCTAGGCGCTCGAGTGCTTAAAGCTTTTCTATTTATAAATGTTTTTTTTTTTTTTTTTTCTAACGCGTCTACGCCCAGCGTGCACGTCGTGCTCGTCGCGACAACAAACCGCATCTACTATTGAGACACGAATCTCCACTCTCTTAGCCTCCTCTTCCTCGCGCGCCGGTAAACCCCTTCTTCACCCCGCGCACCGCTGCCCCCGGCGCCGCGACGAGCTTACGCGACCGCGTTAGAAACTAATGAATCGAGGAATTTGACCGCGCGAGACAAGGAGCAAGGCTTTCGTCTCGAATAGTGATAATAAGCTCCGCTCGCCTATTCCATCGCTCCTCGTGAAAGCAACGTTCAAGGGAGAGGGGCTGAAGCTCTCGTGCGCCATCAACACGCACTAAAGCTCGTTCGCAACGTTGTCTCGGTGTGGATTCAGCTTAACGCGTCTAGACCGTTGACTTCCGGCTTGCTGAAAGGGTTGACTGCTCTCCTGACAAAATAATGCATGCTGCAGGGAGAAAAGCTCTGTTCAAAACCTTCGAGAATGAATTTTGTATATTCAGGCTATTCGACGGTCGGCCGAACGCCCCACCTCGAATTTTTCAAAATAAAATATGACACTCCGCTCGTACATGTGTCGTGAAGAATCGAAAACCTTGAGGGAGTCTCCGCGTTTAGTATATTTCGCAATCGATCTTCTTTGACCATAAATATTTTCCGCATAATCGTTGCACACCATTGTGACGAAAAGAATTCTCCGCATAGTTCGAGGAAATTTCGAAAAAAATTTCTACAAAAAGCTACCGCGGAATCGGTTTTTTCTTTTTTTGGCTGAGCGTTGAATTTTTCGAAAACTTTTCAACCGGCTTTTCTATGATTCGACATTTTGTGGAATCGTTCGTTTATTCGAGAAACCGGAAGTAAGGATGCTGCGTCCAGTGAATAGCGGAACTTTCCGCTCGAATTTGCTTTTTTTATTTTTATTTTAGCATAAATGTACGACCGGCCCAGATGAAAGCGTCTGCGAGCTTCCCGCCTGCAAAGGTCCAGTCGCGGGGCAAAAGTTTGTTCATGGAGTTAGAGAGCATGCTTTAGGATTAACTTTTATTTCCGATTCTGCGCGTATGATTGATTGGCTTGTCAAGTTCGTTCGGAAGCTCATTGAATGCTGAAATTTATTTGTTCGCGTACTTAAAATATTGGCAGTATCTCAACGTTGTTTACGTCGAACTCGGTACATTTTCCTTTCTGTTTTGCTGAGAAGCTGTTCGGTCGGTGGTGTCGGAGATATACTTACCAATTTATTTATTTTTCTATTAATGGTTATGTTGGTAGGTCCGAAGGTTGGCAATTGAGAGACTCTAGTAATTCCATCGAGAAACATCGACAAATCGAGTTCATTTATATTTACATGGTAAAGCCCATAAAAAAAAAAATTCTGTTATGAAAATTGATGTTTCTCGGTGCAAGTTACAACGTGTGTGTATAAAAATGATAATTATTTTATTAAAAACGTTACTCAGGTACACAATGGCGTCCACGTCCTTCATCGTTTGTTATACTTTTTTTTATTTCCATCTTTGAGTTGCGAAGAAGTTGCTTAGAGCGAGGAAACTGCAGGAATCACAGGGCCTGAAACAGAACTTTCGAGAAAGCAGGTTTCGGGAACTTACCAACACACAAAACAAACGCACGTCCACTGCCAAGCGCGTAAAGTCTTACAGGAACGAAAACTGTCGAAGGCAAAATGCAGGAGACCGCGCAGAGACGAAAACGAAAAGTCTAGAAATCCCGTAGGATTCGAGCTCGATTTGCATTTTTAGAATCACAATAAAAACTGCTCAACTTTTAGCCACCGGAATTGATAACTCACTCGAAAAAAAATCACGTTCAATATTTTTCCGCAATTATTGGAATCTCAAAAAAAACCGCGCAGAACAATCGAAGCTTTGGAAACAAAGTAGAAACAATGAAGCAGAAAAAGAGAATAAATGCACGTATCACGTCACAGCGCACACATCAACTAAACGCAAAACCGCAATTTTCATTGCGAACCAAACAACTTGTCCGCGGAAACAATGAAATTAGAACGAACAGCCTGAAGAAACTCACAGAGCACCATTTTAGTTTTTTCTCTCGATTCACAGCGAACAACTTCACTCGGTTAACCAAGTAAACGGAAATGTAACGAAACAACGAAAAAGTTTAACGAGGAACTTGCAACTGTTGTAAAACCATAGAAACGCGAGCTTTCGAAATCGTAACTTTTGTTCCTCCTCCAAACGCTTCGTAACAAGTTGGCAGTATTATTATTAGTTTTAATCACAAATCACGCATGCTGTTTCTGCGAACCCCACAAGGTGACGAAACCAACGAAGTTTTATCTCCATAGTCGAACGAGCGTATATTTTTCTTTACGTGTGTATGTATTTGGACGAGTGAAAATTATAACACATTCGAATTTTTCTTTTTTTTTTTTTTTTTTTTTCGTCTGCATAAGTCGCATCTATTTTGTTATATTTTTTTCAAACACGTGGGCTTTTGTTATACACTTTGATCCACTGCACCTTGGTTCGTCGACGGGGGTAGATCAGAAGCAAACTATTGATTTTGCTTCAGATTTTCTTCAGTTTTGAGAAAAATCCCAATTCTTGGTAGAATTTCGATGTTTTATCATAATCTTTTTAATTTTCCAATCGATCACGAAGATCGCACTTGTCGTTTTCGTGATTCAGAAGCTTCCGATCTTGCACCCGTTGACGAGAACACCGACACTTTTTTAATACATCACTGTACACATTCTATTTTTTTTCTCGTTTCGCTT
>JBAJMU010000011.1:203059-215752 GCA_037952995.1 Hyposoter didymator
CCCCCCCCCCCCCCCCCCGCCCCTCGGATTAATCAATGCAAACTATTTTCACAGAGCTGCCGCACTGAGCCACGAAATATTTTCCCTTCCCCCACGAGAGGAGTAATGTTCACAGATAGCTGAAAAAAAAGCGGTTCATCTTTTTGTTCCTTCCGAAATAATTCGATTCCGTCCAGCTTGGTAAATCTCGTGTGGCTTTTCTCCCCTCGAGCAGGCTCTTTGCGATAAAAACTAGTCTTCACTAATCACATAACTTTAACGCTAAAAAAATTGGAACTAGTTCACTAGTCACTTAATTTTTATCCTTAGAAGAAAAAATTGTATATAGAGTAGAAGAACGAAACAAATCGAAGCTATTCCACTTGTACACACTCAACTTTAAGAAGAAATCAAAGAAACGAACAAACATTCATTCGCGTGGAAAGAATAAATTTCTTCTCATCTTTCTCGACCTCCACTCGCGATGTTTCTTAGTCAATCGCACCGTCACCAGGGCACATAATATTTTTATCATTTAGCTTTTTGTTTTCTTTCAGTTTACTTCACAGTCTCGGGAAACTTGGATCGAAAAACGAAATTCTCACATTTTTTCGAAAACTTTTACGACACAAGCACTTAATTATCAAATTTTACGTCACACGAGAATCTACATATTTCCTCTAGTACGTATTTGTACCGAACGAAATATATGTTATCATTGTTTATATATATATATATGTATATATATACATGTATAAGGAATAATACAAATTTTACTTCGAGTAAACTATATCTAGGCTCTTGCTTCTTTACTCAACTTAAACGATAACCATGATTTTGTGATCGAACCCATCTTCGGTTTTCTCCAAGCAAGCCTTTTCCTTGTCCCCACTTTTTTTATGCACAACTTTTCAGGACCTTGTTTTTCCCACATTTTTCCCACGTCTTCTCATTTTGCTTCTTCCACTTTTTCCATATTTTACCCCGAAAATTTGGCTTTAAGTAATTTTCAATTACTCCGAAGGATCGAAGCTCCCGAAGGACCACATTTTACTTCGAATTCGTGTGTGTCGAGAGTCCAAATTGCAATTAATTCGAGGATAAAATTCCGATGACTTGGTAACGAGTGTAACGCCGAACCAAAGAGAACGAAAACGAGGCCAAATTGAATATTGTACAAAGTTGATTGAGTCAATTATCCAAATTTTCGGAAGTAAAACGGCCGGTTTCCTGTTTTCGCTCCGAGTTGCCCGAAAAGTATTTAGATTTGAAAATGAGAAGAAAAAAAAAATATATATATATATGTATATCGTGGGAAAAAGCAAAACGAGAGATCGTAGAGTCGTGAGATTGCTGACGCGAGAGGATAAGGATGACGAGTGAAAAGGAAGGAGAATGTAAGAATTGGGAAGGCGAAGAGGAGAGTTTGGATTTTAAGCGCTACCGCCTTTGACGACGACGATAACGAGGTGATCCTCCTTGAGACCTTCTTCGCTGAGACTGGGACACGTACGTTTGAGGAGCTCGGTAGAGAATGCGCAGGGTGGAAAAGCGTAAAGGACTCCGGTACCTTCGGTGTCTTTGTTAAGAAGTGAAATGACACCAGCGGCTTCTTTTTGCTTGAGATACGAGACCAAGTTCCTGAGAGGTCTGGTTTGTACGTTGGCGTCGTCGTTAGTGATTGCCGCGCTGGATCCAGCGAGCCCGAGGAAAATGGCGTGGGAGCTGGAGGTTTGAATTCTCTTTGAGACATCGTCCAGTTTGGGCTGGTCGAGCCGCAGGCGCTGGGTGATGCGGAGCATGTGTTTGCCCTCTTCGTCCTTCATGAGAGCCTCGATGATGTCGGTGTCTCCATCGGTGAGATGGAATTTGGCCGGGAAGAGGGAGTTTTTGAGTATGAGGGCGCCCTGCCAAACGGCGATCGACTTTCTAGCGACCTCGACGAGGGTTCGGGAGGTCGAGAGCATACCGGTCCTCGCAGTCTCCGAGTCCGAGTCCGAGTCGAGATGGGCTCGTCTACGGGGTGACCGAGATCGCGAACGATCTACGCCGGGTTCACGGGAAAGGGAACGGCGGATGCCGCGCGGTGGTTCGTACTCGATTTCCGGTGGTGGCCTGCGGGACGGCCATTCAGGATCGTCTCGTGGATAACCACCGGGTTCGGGATAAGCACCGCGGTAACCGCTCGAAGTGCCACCACCTCCACGGGAGCCTCCACCTCCGCCCCGTCTTTCGTGCCAAGACGCTCCGGAGCTTCCCCGACCACGGAATCCTCCTCCACCGCCACCGCCACCGCCACTACCGCCACCGCCGCCGCCGCCGCCGCCGCCTCTCGGCCCGTACGAGAATTCAGGCTCCGGAGGATAACCGTCGTAGGGAGAAGCGTCATAGTCCAGCTGGGGTGGCCTCTGCCGGAACTCTCCGGCAGGACCATCCTCTGGAGGATAAGCACGCGGTTTGTATCCGGTCGTTTGGGTAACATCGGCGAAATCAACCCGCAATCTGCGGTCGGGTCCACCGAGAGGAAACCCTCGCATTTCTTTGACCGCGGCCTGAGCGGCGTCGATCGAGTCGTACAATATGTAACTGTAGCTCTCTCCTTTGACGTAATCGATCTTCTTGATGGCACCGAACCGATCAAATTCCCTTTCGAGTTGCGGTATCGAAGTCCAGGGTCCTAGTCCGCCGACCCAGATTTTCGTCGTCGGTGTCGCTTTGCCGTAGCCAATTTTGCACTGGAATTTACCGATGTACTGTCCGGAGAGTTCGACTTTGCACCGGTGAGCCATGTCGAGGGTGTTGAAACGAACAAAAGCGTAGGCGTTTCCGGTTCCAGGCGGCGGCCTCTTGATGTCGATGTCATCGACGATCCCGTACTTGGAGAATATCCGTCGGAGCTCCTCTTCGGTAATATTGATCTCGAGGTTGCCAGCGAATAGCGTCCGCGTCGCGAGAGGATCATCTTCCGGTTGTACGTGGTGCAGATAGTTCGGGAACTTGTCCTTCTTGTTCTCGATCCTCTCGAATCCATGTACCGGGTGTCTTATCATCATGTGCCGCGGCGGTCCTCCTCCGTAATGATGGGGCGGTCCCCCACCCGGATGATGGGGATGCGGCGGTCCGTGATGCATCGGTGGCCTGACGAAATCATGATGCGGCGGTGGTATGGCCTCCCGGCGAAGCTCCCGATGAGGCGGCAGTCCAACCGGCGGCCCGTAAACCCTCTCGTATCGTTCGATCGGTCGATGCCTCTCGGCGGGCCCCGGTGATCTTGCGTAGTATCGATCGTAATCCGGCGGTGTCATCGATCTCGGTCTCCTGTAAGTCTCCGGACGCTCGTACACCGGCTCCACAAGCGCCACCTTATCGTACATCATTATTCTCGGCTTAGCGTGCTTAGCGTCGCGCGCATCCTCCGAATTTCTAAAACAAACGAACGCCACTCTCTCGTCCAGCTCGTGCGATATTTTTATCGAGAAATCACCAAATTTCTTGTACTCTCGATAAATCGTGTCCTTTATTATCTCGTCGCTCGCTTTCGTATGTATCGAACTCACGCACAATACTTTGTAGCTGTAACCACGCTCCGGTGGCAATTCCCGTGACGCCGCCCTCAAATAATCTTCCCTGTGGGAATTCGTCTCCACGTATCGAGCGTGCGAAGAACCTCGTGGTGGCAAACTCGGACTCCGGGCTCCTCTGCTACGACGCCTCATTCTGTCCGGAGTTATTCTCTCGTCACTCGACTCGTCGTATCTGAACAACACCAAGTTTTACATTCAATTATTGCTTCAACGATCGTCCTTCGATTAATCCTCCCTTTTCTTTCGCATTTTTACACATCCGCGCCATCTAGCTATCGTATATTTTCGAGCTATTTTCATCTAGCACCGCTTGTTTCGTTCTGTGCTACAAATTATTATTTAATCGAAAAAAAAAAATCATCAACAAACTGCATCGCGTGAAAATCAACGTGTCAACCAGGGTTTACCATATTTTTGGTAAATGTGCTGGGAATCTCTCGAGGAACGAAATGAGCGGTGAATCTTTTAAATCGTTCAAAAAATTGTGGATCAAATTTCTAAAAATATCAATGAACATCGGACATCGTCGAATTCCGCATCATCGTTTGAAGCATTTCATCTCAGAGTGTCTGTGTACACGGTTAAATGAATCGAAATGAAAAAAAAAAAACAAAAAATAAGCAATTGCCATCTTTGGTCGAGTTTTTCGGAATTTTATAAATTTTAAAATTCTAAATTGTTCGTCTATGGAAAGAAAATGACTTTACGATCTTGTAAAAAATTTTCAGAGCAAAGGAGCGGTCGTGAAAACAAGAAAAATTGTATTTGGATAATTAGGCATGTGGCTTTAAGGTATTTGTTCCGAGTCTTAAATAAACACAGCCTCTTGGCTCATGGATGACTGAATAAATCAATTTTGTTTTGAGGAACCAGCTGTGTAATTAAAACACATCGGCTTGACCTTGCAATCCCAGTCTCTATTGGAATAAGGTCACATTTTTTCTATGTAGACACTTGATGTTTTCGGGATTTCTAGATTAGCCGCTATATCAATTTTATTGAGAGGAAAAAAAAGTAAAAATAAACATTTAAAGCAAAATTGCAACCGTTAGGAATTTCGTTCCAGAAGTTGAAAAAATAGTCGAAACATTTTTGTGAAATATAGTTCCATCTTTTTGAATTGCACGATTGAAATAAAACGAGCAGATTTTCAGCTTTTTCTACGAATCATGGATAATTTTTGGGAAAAAGAGATAAACATTGATATTCGTAGCGCTGTGAACTATATTGATAGTAAAAATCATAAAAATTTAATTTTCCCTGCAGACTTTTAATTTGTAAATAATTTTTGCTTAATTGTTATCAATTCGGATACCGAAGCCGAATACGCGGCCCCATTAGCTGCCGCAATACGCATTTAACGACTTCGAACGTTACCAAGAATTCTAGGAATCGTTGTCTCGAGTGAATCGTTGCAATTTCGAAGTTGTTAATAAAAACGTGGATAAAAACATTGGCAAAAAGCGCTGAAAAGGCCGGAGAGGCGGAACAAGGCCATGTGTTCGATTCCATCAGGGTTAAGGCATGGTAAGAAAAACATTGGTGATGATATATTCGGGTGTGCAACAATATGTGACAAAAATGATGTTCTTAACATCGAGAAATGAAGAAATTGAATGTAATCGTAATAAAAATGAAAAAAGCCGACAAAAAAGAGAAAGTGCGTGGGTATCTCGCGAAACGGACATAGCACAAAAGAAAATGGTTGGCGCTTGGGTGTCCCGCGTACAAAGAGCTCGAGAGGAAGCTCGGAACGAAAAAAAAATGGCGGACAATCGACGCGTTCGAAATTTGTGGCGATTGAGTGTGAGTTCGTGGGACTTTGAAAGCAAAATTAGTACACGAAACGATGAATATTGCAGGATAAATAACAAAGGGGTTTAATTGAACAAGACAAATCTCAATGTTTAGGTTGTTTATTGGGAAAAAAAAAAAAAAAAAAAATGTCACTACGTACCGCCCCATCGAGGATCTCGTTCTCTTGACGCGCGGCGGTGGAGTATCACGACTGGAGCTTCTCTTCATGTTGTTACGGATCTTAACCGTGATTTTGTGCCGGTCGTCACGCGGAATCCCAATCATCAACGCTGCCTTTTTTTAATTTACTTTCCACACGTCAAATTTCGGAAATATTTATTTTAGACACAGTTGTTTCCTCCGCGCCGCTATCGTCTCCCTCTCGATCCCCAGTTCTCACAACGCCCACTCGAAAAAGGCTTTTTTCTCTTTTTTTTTTTTTTTCTTCAGTAAGCCAACGAAAAAAAGATCACTCAATCGTACCGCGAACAACACACGCCTTTTCAGAGGGGTCGACGATATAACACTGAATGAAATATCAACGAACGAACGAACCAGACCACGGCACCCACGAGACTTTTCACTACGCCACAATTTTTACCACGGCCGTTTACGAAGATGAATTCTTAGGTGGTGGGGGAAATTACTAGAGGGCGTTGCCGCTGGGCGGGAAAAAGATGGCGCTTGTTGCTTTTACGATATATATTAACGATCGGAAAATAAAAACAGCTTTCTTATTATTTGAAAACATCGATTCGCTTCATATCTAGGTACGAAAATTGTCGGGATCCCTTTCGTGCACAGAGAATCTGCGATTTATTGCAGCAGCAAAACAACAAAAAGGCGCGAAATTTGAACGATCGATGTCGCGCGATAATCGATAATCGCGCGAGTGCGAGTACGATTATTGGAAAGCAATTTCAAGAAAAAAAATCCAAGCCTTTGAGATACTGAAAAGCAACGACGCTGCAAATTGATCACGAGACGCTTCCGATAATTTTTTTTTTCACAAAAAAATTGTTATTACGCAGGTGATTCTGTAATTTTTGTCACTCGCAGCTCAACGAGTTACAATCGTTCCAAACTCCGTCCACTCGACTTTTCGTGAATCATGATAGGGGGGAATGAGATTCTTCTCAACAAGTTTGCTTTTATTTCTTCACATTTGTAATTTCCCTTCATTTAACGAGTATCGATATAAAAAATAAGAAACTTTAATCGAATAAATAATTAACACTCAATATACAAATTTACAATAATCAAGAATAAAAATATAAAAAAAACAAAGTTCCTAAAAAAATTGGATTGATGGAATTTCATCGAAGGTCGAAGATCGGGTGAAACAAAGACATTCCATCTTTTTCGCGAAGCCATTGCTCCATGATTTTCTCAAGGGATTCCCGTGTTTCCTGAAATAGTCGATAAAAGTTGTTGCATCATTTTCCGAGTAAACGGTTGAGGATAGAGCAAAAGTTCATAGGACCAATTTTGTACAGCGTGAAAAATTCTACGAAAAAGGTTCCGAGGTCCTGATTCCTATCTCGAGTAGTTTAGTCCTCGAGGCCTGATTTCCAAGAATCACGCAGTCCGAGGCCCTTCCAGCCTCTCCCGTAAGAAAACTACTGACATTAGGAAAATATCGTCGAGAGCTTTTTTGTGGGCAATTTTGTGTTCTACAAGATTGATCCTCTGAGTTTTTGCTCCATCTCCAACCGTTTCGCTAGTATAATCAAAAAACGAACAAGGATCCGAGAATCGACTCACCTTGGGATTTGGTTCGATATCGAGTCCTCGATAAAGTTGTTGATGGTCGAGAGCCCAAAGTTGAAAGCTCGTCCGAACGATCCACAATTTTTCATTCAATGGCCCAATCACGAGATTTATATTTTTTGTCGCTGGGATTTTCGACTGTGAATCGATGAATTTTTTTTCCACCTTTTCCAGGTCGATGGTGCAAGGGACGACAGTTTTTCTCATCGAATTATCCTTCTTCTTAGCGAGTTTCATATTTTCGAGCATATCGACCAACCTCTGTTTGTTTTTTTGTGACAAATCAGCCGAGACTTTCGAAACTTTTTGTGATTTTGCTGGCGCGAGCGTTGCATCGAATTTTTCAAGCTGCAAACTCGATGCTTCTTCATTAGCCGCAAGATCTCGATAATATCCACGCTCTTCCGGTGACAATTCCTTCCATCGTTTCGTCAACGCTTTCGCCACCTCGACGAAATTTATTCCTGGATTCTCTTCGATTACTGCAAAGTTTAAAAATCATTCATTCCATTAAATTAATTGCTAATGAAAGTCTGAACGTCAAAGAAAAATTGAGGCAATTCCGAAAATGTTAAAAATTGCTCCTAAATCGGATTATTCCGATCCTTTCGTCCTGCCAATCATATCTCACGTATTTGGAATAGAAAAAAATGTGAAAAAATTCTGCAATACTCTCCATTTGATCTACTTTGGGATTTCATAGTTTTTATAGTCATTGAATTTTTTTTTTTTTTTCAAAATAAAACTTTTTGAAAACAGGATTTTCGGAAAAAAGTTGTCGCTCGGGTTAAAAATATCTTCTACGTTTTATCAATAAATACGAACGTACTTGGCCGTCTCATTTCTTTTGAGAACTTTAAAAATCCTTTGCAGGCGCTCGAACTCGAAACCTCCGGCTCTTCCCCCGTCCCTGTCGTTTCAGAATTCGCGTTTTTCACGAAATTTCCGTACGTGTGAACATCCGTGCCGCCCTGAACAGATATTAACAGTTTAAATCAAAGCGAGCAGCGTATCGGCAACGCCAACGAGTTTTTACATCCAAACGCCAAAAGTGAAGAATTTTTTAAATTCGAAAATATGTGGAAATTAAAAAAAAAAACGCAAGACAAACTTTACCTGAAGATTTTTCGATATTTGGCCCTTGCTCCAAGCCTCCAAAGTAAAATTCTCGTTGCCTTTGAATTCATCGTTGTTTGAGCCACGATTATGCTCGATAATTTCCTTCAAAGTTGTCTCCACTTGGCCAGCTTCTAATTGAGGCAATCTAGAAATTTCCTCATACGTGAAATCGTCCCCTAGATCAACGATCGGTAATTGACTAATAGTTTCTTGGACCGAGTCTTCAAATTTTTCTACTAAATTTGAGCAGCGATTCTCTTTGTTCGCGCTGCGATTAATTCTTCCCGGTGTTTTTTTTGGCTCAGCTTCAATTTTTCTCTTTTTGCTGGACGGTGGATTGAAATTTTCGGCAGACTGGCTTATTTCGCTGCTCGTCGCGTCGTGGTATTCAAGACTTTCGTCGATATCCCCAATTTTCTCTGTCGATACGTCCTCGTCTCGGGCTTTCAGTTCGTAATATTCGTTCAACATTTCATCCAAAGTTTCCACGATTTTCGACTGCGGAATGTAAAAAAAAATTTTTTATTTTTATTTTCCGTTGAAATTTTTACGGAAAAAAAAAAATCATTTTTCGATAAATTTGTAAATTATCACTATCGAGTGCTCGCCTGATTTGTGAGAAATATTTTCGTTTTGTTTGGCTCTAAATTCACGTCGATATTCGAGGTTGGAACTTGCAGGCTCAGAACGAAACAGAGCTTCTTTTTCGATGGAATTTTATCTCCGAAATATTCGACCATTCGTTTGTTTATAGTCTGTAAAAAGAAAGAACGAAATTAAAATCCGTAATATGGTAAAAAAGTCAAGACACCAAAATCGTTAAAATGCGGGCAAATTAATTTTTCAAAGTGGACAAAATTCCGCTCTAATAATGAAAATGCGTAGACATGCCTTTTCGAATTCTCTTTGTGAGACGGGCCGTTCGTTGACGAACGCGTATTGTCCAGCTTGGCAAAGGTCGCTCAACTCCGTAGCGTTTTTTTGTGGGATGCACAGATGAATGTTTGCCTCGTCCATGTTCCTCACGATAAAATCGATTTGGGAGGAAAATTTGCTGCCGAAGAGAGCGGAGAGCGTATCTTTAGGTTTTTCCGTCGGCGGTTTTGTCAGGAGATCAAAACCGTTGGCTCTGAAAAGGATTCTTATTCGGGGCTGGCAAATGGCGTAGGATCGCAAGAGATTTTTCACTTCCTGATTGGACCGCTTGGACGCGCTCAGTGCCTTTCTCCGGACGGGCAAATCCTTGAACAAATTTTTTACTCTGACCGTTGTCCCTGGCAAAAGTTAATTCGACATTCAATTTTTTTCTCAATCAAAAATCCATCAAATTCATTAATTCGCTAGTTAAGATCGTCCGAGTCGAACCAACCGACGGAATGATGACAGATTTTGCAGTTTTTTATATTTCCATCCGGATCCAGAGAGTAAGATCGGGCCGTTTCTTCCTCCGCGGTCCTCGTGACCACAGTCACCTCCGCAACTTTGCACAGAGAATTCAACGCTTCTCCTCTAAAGCCATAAGACTCTAAGGAATCTGTGATAATTGAAAAAAAAAAAACATTTTTCATCATCGAATTCCCATCATTTTACCCCTTCTCGTTTCTAGGATGAAGAATTTCCAATTATTCTCACATTATTCCGGCTCCATTTTCTTTCTTTTGCTTCGTTTCAATTTTGCATTTTTTTAAACCCAAAGTTTTATTCTCTGTCTGTCGATTCAATTTAGTTTGATGAATTTTCTATGCTTTTTCATTTAAATTCGTAATTTAATGGATTCAATGAAAATTATAACGTTTGCTTCATTAATTTTTTACCCAAATCTTTGAACTCCAAAATTTTTGACGTGTACGACTGCAAAGCCATAAAGCTTGTGTCTTCGCTCGATATTCCTGTTCCATTGTCGCTGACTTCTATGAGCGAAGCTCCGTCGTCGATCTTGGATTAGAAACGAAAATCGGAGATTAGCGATTTTTCAGAAAGGCAGGTTTGTTTTTTTCAATTTTTGTCGACGCGAAGCAGACGAAAACTTATTAGTCGAAATTTGGCTTGTAATTGTTTCCGCGTGAACGAAGATCGAGACAATGTCGAATTTCTAGGTTGATTTGCTTTTTAATTTCTAAAACTATCGAACCAACGAATTTTCATTGAATAATCGTTGTTTCGGCTGCCATAACCTCGAAATTTGTTTGGCTAAAGTTTCTCGTAATAATATGAATACGAAATTTGTTCTTTGAAAACTCCAAGTTTGACGTGTGAATTATTATTCCGTTTGCAATAAAATCGCGCAATGATTGTTGAAAATTGAGAAAAAGTGAGAATCTTGGTGTGAAAAAGAGGGAGAGACTTTGTTTTTTCTGGTACTCACGAGGTTGATTTCGATGGATTTCGCCCGGGCATCGATCGAATTTTCAACGAGTTCTTTAACCGCGGTCGCGACCGAAGTGATTACTTGAGCTGTCGTTAAAAATTTGACGGTATTTTGGTCGAGAGCTTTGATGGACATTTTCACTGACTCGCGACAACAAAAATTGTGTAAAGAACCGCACCGAGCACCGCGACCAATTTAATTTTGACAATTTGACGCGATTTTCTCGCAGCAGCTGAGCGTCAAAACTGGCGGGAAGCGCTGCCTGGTGAGGAATAATCGATACGAAACGCGAATTGCGAGTATAAATAAAAATCTAAAATTCGTAATTTTCAAAATTACATCGTTGTTCAAAAATGACCGAATAAAAAAAAAAAATGCGTATTTAGCGAAATACACGTGTTTCGTGAGAGGAAAATGTGGATAAATAATAGACAACTTGGGGATTTGTTAAATAAATATCATAACGCACATAAATGTTGATTAAAAAATGTCTTGGTTTATATATTTATACAAGAATTATAATGCTAGGCGATTAATAACTATTCAACAGCGCGCAGACGTAATAGTAAAACTAGCGACCATTAAAAATAACTCAATTATAGTATAACTTTGAATTCACCAATAGTCGCAATTGCTCGAGACGATTCTGACAGCAGCGGAAGCACTCCAATTATTCCACCTCTTTTCCAGCCAAACAATTTTCAATATATTTCCATACAACGTTTCGTAGAATTTCCATTGTCTTTTCGGTTCGCTACTTCACAGATTCGATAAATTTCAAATAGTGAGCAAATATTTTTCATTTTTCAACCTGCCATTTCGAACAACGTGTTGTGAAATTTAAATCGCTGGGCTAAATAACTGGGCAAGCTAAGGAAAAGATAAACTCACTTGGTCGACTCACAAGAAGAAGAAGAAGAATCGATAAATTATTTTTTCCCCTTTTCAATTCCCTTTTTTTCATCGTACAGTTAATTTTTGTTCAATTGTAATGAGAAGCAATGAGAATTTTTCATAATTGTTCTTGATATTTGTATAAATTTGATGCTGTCAAAAATGCACACGACAAAATAACTGAAAACCAAAATGGAACGGTCGATTTCAGCTTCAAAATTGCTGGATCGAACACAAATTATAATATTTACAATGAAACAAGAAAAAACGAGAAAAAAAAATGACATTTCACGAGAAAAACGAAATTAAGGAATTGGAGAAATCGAAAAAGAAATGTCCATACTTAATAAATAACGAGACTACAACGAAAATAGAAAAAGATAATTGAGTATGACAAAAAAAAAAAAAAACAAGCACGTGGCAAGATGGCAAATTCTCCAAGAGTCGGAGTCTCCTAATCGCCGAGTCGTTGATTCCAAGGCTTTTTTTTTTATTAAATATTAAAAAAATGAAACTCGGAGCAAAAAAACCATATAAAAAGCTTCCAAGTTCGAGATTTTTTACAAACAACAAAATTTCCAGCATTTTCTTTTTTTTTTTTGGCTCAATGATGAATATCAAGAGGTAGAAAACGTGTGTTCGTCTTTTCTTCTTTCCCATATACACATATTACACATATACACTCCCGCTCAAAAGTATGGGTTCACTTCTCACAATTTTAATGTTGGTTATAAGTTCCATATCTCAGTGAAAAAAAATCACAAAGAAATTTAATAAGCGCCGTTTTGAAGGGGAGAGTTTAAGCTTCACTTTGCTTTTTTAGAAAAAAATTTACGATTTTTTTTACGGTGATTACGCGCGTTTGAACACGGCCGTTTTTTTAGGATTTTTTGGGCTTCGGAGATGGGCTGCCTGGCTATCAGGAAATTTTTCTCATAATTCTATTGATCGGGATTTCAAAGGGGGTTTCAAACGCTACATTTTCATTTTTTAAAAAGTATCGTGGCATTTTTTTTCGCAAAGATATTCAAATTTTTTGCGAAAATCGAAAGTTTTATTAAATTTGGCGTATCTTCAAAACGGCGGAGGTTTCGGAAAAATGTCAGGAGAGTAAAAAGTTGCAGGGTCTCATGATGGACCTGACAGAATTATTTTAGAATTTTTTTCCGACATTTTTTTTTT
>JBAJMU010000011.1:217150-265891 GCA_037952995.1 Hyposoter didymator
AAAAAAAAAAATGTCGGAAAAAAATTCTAAAATAATTCTGTCAGGTCCATCATGAGACCCTGCAACTTTTTACTCTCCTGACATTTTTCCGAAACCTCCGCCGTTTTGAAGATACGCCAAATTTAATAAAACTTTCGATTTTCGCAAAAAATTTGAATATCTTTGCGAAAAAAAATCCCACGATACTTTTTAAAAAATGAAAATGTAGCGTTTGAAACCCTCTTTGAAATCCCGATCAATAGAATTATGAGAAAAATTTCCTGATAGCCAGGCAGCCCATCTCCGAAGCCCAAAAAATCCTAAAAAAACGGCCGTGTTCAAACGCGCGTAATCACCGTAAAAAAAATCGTAAATTTTTTTCTAAAAAAGCAAAGTGAAGCTTAAACCCTCCCCTTCAAAACGGCGCTTATTAAATTTCTTTGTGATTTTTTTTCACTGAGATATGGAACTTATAACCAACATTAAAATTGTGAGAAGTGAACCCATACTTTTGAGCGGGAGTGTAGGTACATATAGATACACGAATCGATGCGAGATTTCATAATCCCACGAGTTGTTCATTTTTCAAATTATTTTCTTCCATTTTTTTTTTCTTAATTCCATCCATTCCCCCTCCGCAGCCCGAACGATAAATAATATTGGCTATGTTTCATATCGACTAGGTTTCTTCTACCGGTATAGAGAAAAAAAAACTCAAAAATGGCCTTAACTATAGTACACTATGTTTTTTCTTCTCCAAATTTCATACAAGGTGATCTAGCAGTCGCGTGAGTGCGAGAGAGATAACCAAAGAGCAGATACACGGTTTTCTAAGAGACCTTTCATATTTCGAGAACAAAAAAAAGTTACACCTTGTTCTCTGGTGAAAGGGGAACGACGTGTAACTAATAGATTTTTCTTGAAATATTCGGTCTCGCTAAATAAACCGTGTAGCAGGATTTTTACCGACCGAGCGACTGCTAGATCACCCGGTACTTATTACTTGTTTTTACAAAATACATATATATATATATATATAAACAACAGCCGATCGCGAAGACTGAAAATATTTTGTGACACATTGTTAAACTTGATTTTTAATGTCGCCGGGACGAGGAAACAATAGATTTGTTTGCGAAGCAAATATTGCGATAAATAGCTATTATTTGTTTTGCAAAATTGTTTAATTTCTTCAGACGATTAATTTAATAGTGAAATAATTGATTGTGGAGAAATTTGACCAAGTCGAGCAGTCAGCTGTCGTTGGTTCCATTTAAAATCACAAGAAGCAATGTTGCTCTTGGCAAAAAGCTCGGGTGCTCAATAATTTACAATATTTTTTCCCTCCTCCCGGTTTCTTTCCCTTTTCCGTTGTTGTTGTTGTTGTTGTTTTTCAACTGAATAAATGCGAGATAAGCTCGGAGAACGTAGTTGGTTTCGCTTCAAACTCACGGCTCTTGCTTCTTCATCATAAAGGCAACAGGTCGATTAAATTGTCACGGGGCTGCGTCAGTGATTCGGAAAAAAATTCCGTCAATTTGTCGTACAATTCGGTTCGACGAGCGTGCAATATTCTCTCCGTTTTTTTTAATGTTTCCGAACTCTCGTTGCTGCTCGATGACGTTGACAAATCTATGCTCCGCGCTGCCTCTTGCTCACGAAATAACACCGACGCCAATAGTTGAAACTGCATTTTTAAACAAAATTAATATATTAATTATTAATTAATAATTTAATTAATTATTAATTAATTCAATTTATTGATATAATAAAGAAACCTCTCTACCTCTCTAGTTTGTTGCTCGTCGGTGTGATCGATGATATCAGAAACTTCATTTTGAAGATAGCCAAGAGCTTCGACGCTGTCCCTCATGGCGAGTTCCTCGAATTTGTACTTTCTGATGATTAATTTGCATTTTCGTAATATTTGTTCGCGGGAGGGTCGGCAAAGACGAAGTTGCCAAAAATCGTCGAGACGCAACTTGGGTAAACAGGAACGGCCTGGATTTCCACCGAACAAATAATGCACTTTTTTGATATAATCGTAAACTAACTGATGAGCGAAACGCGGACATGGCTCGTAATCTTGCATCTTGCTCCAATATTTTTCACCCACGTTCTCGTTCCTGTAAATACACGACCATCGGTTCCCACGGATGTTGTACACCCAGAATGAATTTTGCA
This sequence comes from Hyposoter didymator, assembly GCA_037952995.1. NCBI lineage: Eukaryota > Metazoa > Arthropoda > Insecta > Hymenoptera > Ichneumonidae > Hyposoter > Hyposoter didymator. The sequence goes on from JBAJMU010000011.1 coordinate 219,314, forward strand.
CCGTGTCGTCACGCTTGTCCTTGTCCTTGCTCAGACCCTGTACGACCAATATCAACGATAACAATTTATACAAACGACATCAAGTTTTATGGAAAAATCTCGCAATTTTTCACTCACGAGCGACAAAAAATGGTTTTTTTTTTTTTAACTAACCGACAATACGTAAATTTCTCCGAGAGCCGGATCGATGGTTGCTCGTTGAGTGTAACCGGCAGCAGGCACGTGACTCGCGTCCCTGTTGCCAAAATCCGTCAGACTTATGTTCTCCAATTGTTTCGTATCGACCTCGTACGTGAAAAAATCATTGAGATATTCCTTGCTCCTCTGACCACCGAATATATACAATTTCCTCGAGTCCTAAAAATTCGAAATTTTGCTCAAACTCTCGAAATTCTTTGCGACTTTCTCCCTCCCCCCATTTCGTGAATATAAATTGTGAAAATTTTCATCTCGCATCCGTGCTTTTCTCAACTTGAACCCTTCGAGTAAATTGATTGGCTTTGTATTTTTCTTACTGGATGAAAAAGCATCGAATGCCCAACCCGCGATCTTATGACCGGGACGTTGGAAGGATTCGGCCTCATAACATCGGACACCAAAATGTTCCATGTTCCGGTTGGTACGTGATACGAATACAGACCCGAATAAACTGGCTCTGTCAAGTTGGTCGTAATTCCTTGATCCTCGGAGCTTCGAGCGGACCAATAAAAAAGAAAGAAAATATTTTTTCTCTTTTTTCCCCTTTCGATTATTTGCTTCAAAGAATAAATGTGCTTTTGCAATGCTCACCCAACGGAAGGCATATGCACGCGTCCGCCCACGACATAAATAGTTCGCTTCTCGACGTCCATCGACATTTGATGATCAAAAATGAGCTTGGGACCGCCGTTGGCGCCAGTGTCCTCGGAAATGAGTGTCCACTTGTTCGACTCGATGTCGTAGATGTAAAAATCACTTTTCAAGTTTCTAGACGATCTGTACTGCGTGTCGAGGTAACGACCGAGGGTGAATAATTGTCGTCTCTCGGTATCGAGACACATTTTGTGACAAGAACGAGCGCTCGGTCCTCCCTGTCAATGAAAAGTGCAAGTTGGAAATGATTTTCAAACTTTGCATCGTTCGAACGCAACGGAATCCATTATTTCATTCAATTTTTTGAAAGCAAAGCCAAAAAATTTGATACAAAAATTAATTGCTAATGAAAAATCGAATGTCAAAGAAAAATTGAGGCGATTCCGAAAATGCGAAAAAGAAGACTTTGCGAATTTTAATAAATTTTCCGTTTTTTTGTTTTTCTCGTTCGATCGGATCGAAATACGAAAATTGGAAAATTGGAGAAAATAAAAGCAAGGAGAATATTTATCGAAGCGACGTAATCGACGTACTTACTGCCTCTTCGGTATCCTTGCAAATCAGAGTCCATTTTTCTGTGCTTATATTGTACGCCCAGAGATCAGCAAGATCCTGATTGCCATCCCAACCGCCGAATAGGTAGAGAACCTCGGCGACTGGATCGAGAACCATTTGATGGCCTCCTCGCATTCCTGGCTTTGGATCGTCGCACGATACTTTCGTCCAAACTGCTCGGTACGACTGAGAATTTATGTACTCGTCCAACATTCCCACTTAAAACATACGATGGAAACGAGAAATTATTCAAAGTTTCACGAATTTTGCGACACTCGGTTTGGAATAATTGTTTCGACCAAAAATTCTTGGATATTTGATAATTCGGTAAATTGACTTGCCTGCGAATATACGTTTCTACGTTTTTCCCGACTTCATTATTCTCGGATTAATGGAAATAAATGAAAACTTACTGGAAATGGAATTTGTAATAAAATTTTCGACTTCGGAATAGTCTCCTTTGTGAACTAGGAGATCGTAGAGATCGGTGAGGCGACTGTCCTCGAGACTGACGCCCGTAACCCTTTCCAGAGTATCTACAACTTCGGTTTGTTCGAAACGACGAAAGTGTTTCATGCACAGTCTTATTACTTCTCTCTGTAGATACTGTGGAAGAGCAAAAATTTCGATGAGTCCTCGGGGCGGGGAATTGTTGGAGGGGGATAAAAAGGTAAAAACTTACGGAATCGACCCATTCTATACTAGAATTGACAATTTGAGGGTCGTCCACGCCGGCGAGTCTTACGTGCCAAATGGAAAAATTGAAGCTGGGCCCCCAGGATTGCAAGGGCAATATGCTTATGTATCTTACAGGAAAATAATTGCCGTCCCTACCGATAACGTGTTTCAGTTCGAAAGTCTCTGGGACGGAATCGTTCTTGAGGCCGCTGCGAGTAATATTTTTTTATTTTTTACAAAATTGCGTTTCTAGCGATTTGGAGACAATGTAATTTTTTAAAAAATCGAGTAACCTTTCTAAGAGCGTCATCATGTTCTCAGCTTTCATTCCCCCGCAGACTCGGAATTTTTTTATGTTACAAACGTGAGTTTTTTCGAATTTGCCAAAAGTAATGCTTTTCACGATTGCCGCATTGTGCAGTTTGAGCACCAGGAACTTGAACAATTGAAAAATGTACAGAGCCCGTTAATCTACCACTTTTTCAACCGATTACCGAGACACTACGAAATATAGCCGATAATGAGTTTGAACGAAATTCATGACGGCAATGACGTCAATTCCTAAAAACAATAAACAAGAAGCTCCCGCGCGTATCTAATCGAGAGATTACAAAGGGAAATGTTTATTTACAAAAGAAACAGAAAATGAGCAGTCGTCATTTATTTTTCTTTCCATTTGGTTGTGCGGGACGGATTTGACGACGCACAAACATGACAACAAAGATGGAAAGAAATCTCCAAGTTTTGCTGTGACGGGAAAGAGTGAAAAACAATGTTCGGAATAGTCGTCAAATTGACGACTCGCCGGATATCGATAACAAGCATTCGAGCCGTCAAATCGTCAATCGCGGAATAAATTTGTACGGTACAAAGGAAAAGATGTTTTGCCGTCGATTCAATCGTCAACAAACACAGAGTTTCTCAATTGAGCCTGATGAAAAAATCAACAAAATTTATTTGACGTTGAACGAGTGATAAAAAGGCAAAATTGATGAATTTGACGAGAGAAATACCTGCGGTTGTTTGTCATTGTCGGAAGACCATCTGGAGGCCTGATCCAGAGGTTTGTCCGTGAGGATATTTCTGAAAATGCAAATTGACAGTAGTGGAAAAAAAAAAACGAAAAAAAAAATCAACAAGAAATCGTGAAGCACAGGGGCAGTTGCGAAAAACGATAAAGAAAACTCACTCGGGGACATAGGTCGAGGAAAAACTGGAGCACTTGAATATTCTGTATTCCAAAGTTTTGTTAATTTCACCGCTGTCGGACGACGCCATATTACGCAATTGACATAACCATAACCTTGTTTTGATCCTTTGTAATGTTTATACTTATTTTTCACCCAACGTTTTTCCTCCTTTCGATGTTTTTGGTTTTTTCTATTTCGAGGTTACTTGCAACAATCGGGAGCCGATGGTCGTTACGGTTGATAACGTAAATACACGTCAGAATAAATTTCGCGAATGAAAATTGTTCGAGTAACGATAAGTTNAGGAGCCGATGGTCGTTACGGTTGATAACGTAAATACACGTCAGAATAAATTTCGCGAATGAAAATTGTTCAAGTAACGATAAGTTTGCGATTTTGTTATCGCGACTCTGCCGGCTCGAAGCGAAGAATTTACAACCGCACCAGCAGCTTCTTCGTCCCGGCGCTGTTTGTTTCTTATCGTCCTCACTTTTTTCTCTACCGCACGTCGTTTATGCGGAATTTTTTCCCTTCGGTTTATCGCACAGAGGTTACAAACGCCGTTGTCTCAATCCTCCATCGCACACCCCCTCCCTCCCGCCGCCACCCTCAATTTCGTTGCGCATTCCTCGGACGGGACTTTATACGCAACGATCGTGCCACGGCGTTTGGACGTGACTCTAGTCGACTCGTATTGCCATACTTTGGCGTATTCGAATGTCAAACTAATTCTAATTTGGATTTCCTGGCCTAAATTGTCGACAAATTCGAGAAGCAACCACGTCTAAATTTCTGTTTATTCGTTTTCTGCAATTTTTTATTTCCATTGGGAAAATTGGAGCAGGAGAATTGACCGCATAGAGCAATTTTGTACGAGAATAAATGTTGACCAAGGATTATTATTGAATCTCACTAAATATCGGATCAATTGATTTATTATTACTAACACCGATTCGACGTTCATACAAATATTTACATGTACATTGCATTGTCGTTATTCTGGTCCGTGCAAGAGCGAACGTACGACAAATAGGAAGAAAAGAAAAAAAAAGGGAAATAAAAAGCGAAAATTGATTTAAAGTATTAATGTTGCTTATCAAACATTAAAATATACACAATGTACAATTACGTCTGACGCGAGTTTCGCTTTGCAAAAAGAAAAATAACAAATTCGCGGTTAGGATCGTCTTTGTTTTCGTCGCCCGAAAATTCGTGCTCCATTTTGAGCTCCGGAGTCATTCAAAATGGCCGTCGTAGGATTCTCGCTTGCGGAAAACAAAGAGCGAAAAAACGATAACGAGAGCAGTATTTACGCCATTACTCGATCAGACATTGACGCAATTTTTTTTCATAATCTCTAAGATAAACGAAACGTTATCGATAATGGGATAATTATTGTGACTTGGGAAAATTTGGATGCTAACCTCCAACTTGAGGAGTCTCTATCAAGACGGCCATTTTTGTCATGACTGTTCAACAGCAGTGCGCCACTCTCGTCAACCTTTTGTACCCCAATGATGACTCGATGACAACAGTTCGGAACACTGCGATTGTTCGATTAATATTTTCATCTCTTTCTCTCCGGCTCTTTCGTACGGGGAGTCTTGTTTCAACGGCTTAACTCAATTCGAAGCCAGCACCGGCTTGTATCGCATACAATAATTTTTCCCGCATCGTCGGCTCGTCCGGGAATTCCGGTAATTTTAGAAGATTCATGCACGTACTCGACGTTGGTAAGCGATCGATGGTACCAGCGTGTTGTATACAGAACGGAGGATCGAGTTCCTATAAATATAAACAGGATCTTGTTATTTCTCCGAATTTTTCAAATTTTTCGAAAATCGTTATAAATAAATGAAAATTCGTCGACAAAGAGATTTTTTTATATATTTCTAGCGTTTCATAAATTCTTGCGACAACTTTTTTCCAAATCTTGTTTTTTAAAGACTTTCATTTTAGACCGAAACAAATTGCAACGACTGTAAAAACTATGAACGGTATTGTAGTAGCATTTCTTTCACTTTTCCTTCTCTCCGAATACGAGAGTTACAAGTGACTGGACGATATTGAAGCCGAGAGAAAAATATTTTTAATCCACTCAGCATTTTCCAAATTTTCGCAAACTTCATTTTAGCGAAGAGCAATTACGTTTTGTTTCGGAATTGATAAATAAAACTTTTCTAAATGCGGAGCATAAAACGAGATTTTTCGGCGTAAAAAATGGATTCAAATTGGTGATTCGGGATCGGAAGCTCGGTTGGTAAATATTGGTGGCAGGGAGAGTACCTTAAAACCGAGAAGCGGTGGCCGACTGCAGCTAGTGACGAATTTGAGTAGCTGGCCTTTCTGGAGATCGGTAAACTCGTTGACGACCTTCCAGAAATGGATGATGGTCGGATGTTCGGGAGCATAGCCGCCGGTGTAATTAGTGTGTAATTTAAGGTCCTCGACATCGACAGGAATTTGTGCTCCGGAGATGAGAACTTGAAGTTCTTTGTTGTTGAACATTTGTAGCCATTCGAGGGGGACAACGTTGCCAATTCCTTGCTTGAAAGCGTAACACTGTGCCCTGATTTGTTTGTTGAGTTTGTAGTCGGCCATGAGATGAATGTACTCGATGCGATTGTGATTATTGACGGGAATATTGGAACCGTAAGGTTTGAGTTCGTCGACGCGTCGTTCGCCGAGTTCGTCGGACAAGACGGTAAAGTCGAGGCCCAAATCGGTGACATCGCCTTTGTAAGATTTGAGGTAAAGGAGATTGCGATACATGACGGGATCGAGGCTGGCGAGATGATGAACATCGACGTCGGACTGTCGGCCGACGATTTTCGAGAGGAAGAATTCGGCAAAGGGCAATTCGACGAGTAAATTTTCGTAGAGAGCTTTGCCCAATATTCGTCCGATGAAATAGTAATGAGTGGGAAAATCATCGACCAATAGATGAACGGTGGGATTGGGATAGAGCATGTTGTCCTTGGTAAGCCGGAAGAAGCCTCGATTAGGATCGAAGCTGGTTTTGAGTAATTCGGAGAGAAATTCTCGGAGCAATCCGCCACCATCGACGCCGGCTTCTTCGAGGCCAGCGGCATTGACCAGTTGCACGCGCATCTTGAGCCTCAGCTCGGGCTCGTTTTCCATCGACAGATTCTCGAAAGCATCTTCGTAGAGATAGCGGCGTCTAACGGCGATTTGTATGGAAGGTCCTTGCATAAAGTGCGAGAGTTCTCCCTGCTGTTCGAGCTTGTCGCGATAAATGAGAGACTGGAGGACGAGGACGCGATCGTTGAAAGGCACGACGAACGGAATTTCACGGAGTAAGGTGAGAGTCCGAATTTCTTGAGTAAAGGCTCGCAAGCCTTGGAACGGTACGTAGCCTCGCAATCTTCTGCGAGGAAACATCAAGTCTTGAGGTTTGTCGAGGGGAATGCTTACGTTCGTAGCGATCCAATGGCCTTCGGGACAGAATTGCCTGCGAAGATCTCTCGTGTGGAGTTGCCGGAGGAGACCGACCGTCGCTTTGAACAGATGACTCCACGCCGAAACATTCTTTTTGTTATCGTTATTGTTATCATTTTTGTGATTATTATTATTACCGAGACGTTTTTTTGGTGGTGAATCGCGGTGGTCTCCGGGCCCGAGAACCGCCGATCTGTAATCGTCCGGTACGCTCGGGCCGCTGTCCGGAAAAGCTCGCTCCACCAGGCCCAGGCAAACGCCTTTGAGGTGGCCCGAAAGAGGCACCAGGGCCGATGTGACGAACGGCATCGCCAGCTGATCCTCCTCTTCCGTGTATATCACTCTGTCCTCTTTGCCGTCGACGAAAAATTCACTGTCGTGCAGAGTCGCGATCAGCAGACTGAAGAGCGAGCAAAAAACTGCCAGAAGCGAGACTATCTTTCGCGAATCGTCGTCCGTCAGGGCTCCGCCGCACGCTATCAGCTGCAACAACGGCGTTGAACTCCCACCGAACAACGATGTTTGTCGCTTCTTGAGCAACGAGTTCCAGAGGCTGCGCAAAAACGCTGGCTTGAAGGCCAACATGTAGAGCAACTTGTACTTGTGCACCGCGAGCTTGTTCGTCATCAACAAATTGTGACACAATTGACACAACGGCTCCAACGATAATCCCTCCTCCCCCGTACGATCCAATCCCGTCAATATTCCCTGCACACGATCCTCCTGGTTCACCAACTCTATGCAACGCCTCATCACTTCCCACTCGGACTGATCCACCATTTCTACCTCGTTCTCCTCGTCGCTCTCTTCCTCCTCCTCCAACGACGATTTCTCACGCACTTGCGGACACATTCGGCTACTCAGACTCGCCAGAACTCGCAAATAGCTCGTCAACTGCTCCTCCGATTTTCCTGGACCTGCAAAATCCCCCCAAATTATTTCACGCCGACGATTCTTCAAAAAAAAAAAAAAAAAAAAAACGAAAGAGCTGTTTTGACGCCCTTGGCGAGCGGAGAGTGTGGTGGAATACTCACAAAAGTCTTGAGGTTCGATCGAGAGTACGGCATAGAGAAGACTGGCGGTGGGTTCGATGTCTAGTCTATTGATACAGGCGATGAGCTGAGCGTATGGAAAGTGCTTGAACTTGGCGAGGGCAGGAATGACGAACATTTTGATGGAATCGGTAATTTTAGGTGACAAAATGCTCAGACTGAATTGTCGGAGAACGAGGAGAGTGAAATCGTCGCTTGAATTTTCTAAACGTTTTACGAGACTAAGAGGATGTTGGAGCATCTCGAAAAGACATTTGGCCATCGCGGTCGGCGGTATCGCCGTCTCTTCCAACATCGGTGGCACTTTGTTGTCCAACAATTTTCTCACCAACTCGAAGTAGCCATTTTTCACGAGATCGTAAAAAACGTCTTTCAAATATTCTATTGTTTTGTCGCCCAGCGCTATTTCCGTATCGTTTTGTCCAGTGAGAACTTCGATAACTCGCAGGGGAATAGCCAGGTACTGTGTTTTCTCCAAACTCATAGCGTCTTCCGTGTATTTCATTGACGCCCGTAAAATCCATCTACAGAAAAGAAAAAAACAAACTTGAGACCCAACGTGTCTAATAAAGTCTTTGGAAAACAAAACAAAAACGATAATTACCGCAATCTCCAGAGCCAAACGCTCGATCTGCGACTCTGGACTTTAAAATCTTTCTGAAATTTGAGCACGTGCTGCAGAAGCCATACCAAACGATTGGCGTCCACGTCGCTTTCGTAAAAAAACAAGAGAGTGCGAAAAAATGGGTCCAAGTCGTCCAGGCTAAGACGCTTTTCTGCCAGCGACGTCTGAGCCTCGTCAAACTGTTGTCTGTAACGTCTTCGCACGATTTTACGCTCCACGTAACTTCGAGCGTGCGCTTGAATTTTTACGGCGGCGTTGTGCCTCCTGCGCGTTTGCTCGCGCTTCATACGCTCCAGCTTGGCGTGCTGCAGCAGCACAGCTTTTTCGTCTCGCCGACTAGCTCCTGCCAAATTCTGCTGCGGCTTCCGCCTATAATCTCCCTCAAAACTGTACATTCTGCCGGCGCAACACGTTTCCTCTCTTCCCAATTACTTTTTTTCTTTGTAACTCTCTGCTCTGTTCCTTTTATTTGTTTCATACAAATTACATGCTGCCGATTTGATTATTTCTCGCTCTACCGCTTTCTTAGTGTTGGCATTCCTGGCTTAGGCGCACTGGTAAAAGAGACTTTGAAAATTACTCATATATCCATCATTATTCCCAAAAAATGACAGAATTGACAAAATTTTCATTCGTGCCGGATCGCAAAAACCGAATTTTTTGTGATTGTAAGAAATTTTTTTTTTTTTTTTTTTTCCAACAGAGATATTTCGCGATTTATGAACAAAGTCAATTTGACAACTGTCGATTTTATTACATTCTTTGGGAAACTTTAGATTTTCGATTGACACTTAATTTTACGATGAACAATGAAATATAATTATTTCGTGTAATGGTGAAATTATCGAAAGTTTTACGAGTTTCGGAGAAATAATTGTTTATCATCGATTTGGTTAATAATCTCGATGATTTTTAGGTTAATCCGCGTTGCTATCGTTCAATTGTTGAGATTATGTGATAATTTATTTCGCTCAACCGTTTGTCGCGTGGTTTTTTAGTTCGAGGAATCAAATTTTCCTGTTATATTCATACGTGAAAGGATAATTATTGAGAAACGAGATTTCGATGATTATAATGCAAGTTCGCGATAAAGTCATTTGAAAGTAAATTGCTCACCATAAATAGTGCATCATCATCGTCGTAGATGAACGCGTTTCATTCATTAGTATCTAAATCAAAACGAAAAGTGTTGACGATCGATGTCAGAAATTTCAATTCTAATTTATATTTTGCTTCTTGATAAATGAGAGGAAAATAATTGCAAAGTAATCACATCACCCCGAAAGCAATTTTGAGGTCACGCAGATTTTTATTTTTTATTTCCGATCTCTTGAGATTTTCGGTTATCGTGCTTACACGTCGTTGCTGTTTGATTGAAATCAAGGAAATGCCACTGATCGCGTTGTTTCACCACTTTTTTACTGATTCCGAATTCGAAGGATTTATCATCTCGTTTTTTAGTCGTTCGTTCATCCTTTGCACCGTTGTGTACACGAAAAAAAAACTTGGTCTCTGTTGTTGTTACTCGAAGTAGACGTTTTTCTCTGCCGCACTATTCACAACGCACACGAGTTCGCAGTAGTTCACGAGTTCACACTCATGACCATTGTCGATCTTTTGTTTTCCATCACGAATTCATTTCACTCAATTCGTGACCGCACGCAGCAGTTGACAAAAAAAAATATTGCACGTCCGTTTCGGAATTGTTTGGCGACGTATTATCGAGAGGTTATGTGACGTTTCTCTTTTAATGACATTGGAAAAAACTTGATGGTAATGTGACCGTAATTTTCAACTTTTCCGCAAATCCAATGCCTGCCTGTTTTATCGACTGAGCTGCAATGACTGCGGGCGTTCCTCGAGGAGCTCGCTCGAACTAAAATACTTTTTTCAAATTGTCCGATTGCTGGTCAAACAGGAGCTCAATTTTTGGGCATGTTTTGCGAGTGACGTTTACGAGTTTAATGTGGAAAAATATCGATAACGGGATTTCGATCATTTTATTGTATGGATGATTTTTATTTTCGCGATTACTGATAAAAAATCTACAATTCCAATCCAGTGCCCGCATCGCGCAGCAGTAACACTCATGGCACACGCAATAATGCGATGCTATAGACGATTGAGAAGTTGTGAGAATTGGTTACCACGGGAACGCGCGATTGCATGCAAAAACTGCACAACCCCAAGGCGTAGGGCGGCAAATTCCACGCATCGATCATTATTGTTACGTCGCAGACATGCAAAAATGACTCTCGGCGCCTTGAGCCATTTCGCACTTGATATTTTGCTAGAAGGCTCTATTTTACCAATGAATATCTAAATCAGTTTTGGACTCGATAAATTTTGCGCATCATTGACCTTGACGATAAGGTCAAGGTTTTTTAAAACGACCTTGAAACCGGAAGTCCTGAACTTTCGTACGATATCGTTTGTAACTGCGCGAGAGAGTTAGTGGCGCGAAATGTCATTGTCCACGTGAAAACACGAATTCTTACGTCGCGGAGAGAATACATTTATAGAATCGATAAAGAATCATCGACTTGTATGAATAAGTGAGAAAAAGCTGAAAAATATTTTAAAAATCTGCTTGTGCGACAACGCCACTGCATGCCTTTCAAGCCGCGGATGACATGACACTCGGAGGACAGCGCCTCTAGCGTCAACACTCGAAAGTGCCCAAGTTCACAAAGCAAAAATCTAACCTTTTTATTATCGCTGCATTTTATTTTCGAGGGAGATATAAAAAAATCGTGAAACAGTTATCGGAGCTTCGTTCGGTAGCCACCACCAATCGCTGTTTCCTTCTCCTTCACCCTTTCCCGAGCTCGTGTGTTGTTTTTTTTGTTTTATTCCTCTTTCCTGTCGGGGAGGGGAGTGCGAGTTGAGTAGCGGCGTAAGCGGCGGCGTAAAAATCGTATTCTTGTCGGTGATCGTCACGGGTTCCCGTCGTCGTCGCCAAAGGAACAAAATCGAGAGACGAAACGAGACAAAGAGAGAGGGAGAGAGAGGCATTTAAGTTAGAGTAGTGTTAGTACGTGACAGTAGTGCAATGGCGAAGAAAACATACGATTTGCTCTTCAAGTTATTGCTCATCGGTGATTCTGGCGTTGGCAAAACGTGTATATTGTTTAGATTTTCGGACGACGCCTTTTCGACCACCTTCATTTCGACGATAGGTAAAAGCCTGCATTTCGCCCTACAAACCCTTCCAACTTTTGCTCGACAAAAAACTTGCCAATGGAATGAAGAACAAAAAAAATGTATTTCGTCGTATTCCAATTTAGTCTCGCGCGTCACAACGCCCCGACGATAAACACGTACGTCTTTAATCGTAACGATAAATTCAACCAAATTTTTCCCCCGTTAAAAAGCAAAAAAAAAAAAAGCGCGACGCCTGAAAATTGCGTAATCGATAATTAGAAAAAAAAAAAAAAGAAATCATTCAAAGTTGCAGAGTGAAATTTCGACCGCTGTTTTTCAGGAATCGACTTCAAAATCAAGACCGTCGAATTAAGGGGCAAAAAAATCAAGTTACAGATATGGTAAGACTTGTTTTTTTCATTCTCTCTCCTGTAAATGTCTATCGATCCACGTAGATTAATGAAAAAATTTGATTTTCAAGGAAAAACTCATTTTTTCCAAATTATTTCGAAATTTATTATATATTTTCCAAAAAATTTCAATTTTCGCAGATTTTTGTGTGTCTCATAATTCGAATTTATTTCAAAAAGTTGTACAAACTGTACAACCCAAAATTTTGCGAAAAAAAATCTTGGTTTTTTGCGCGAAAAAGACCATTTTCCTCAAAACCCTGTTTTCCAATTTTGAGACTTTTTGGCTTTTCTTTCTCAAGGGACACCGCCGGCCAGGAACGTTTCCACACCATCACAACTTCTTACTACAGAGGAGCGATGGGAATAATGCTCGTTTACGATATAACGAATGAAAAGACTTTTGAGAATATCGTCAAGTGGCTGAGGAACATTGACGAGGTAATTTATCAAAAGAAAGAAAAAAAAAACCACCAAAGTTTGCCGCAGAGCATCGATAGAGAATTCCCTAAATTTTCCACTTTTTTGCTTCAGCACGCCAACGAAGATGTAGAAAAGATGATCTTGGGCAACAAGAGCGACATGGAGGAGAGACGCGTCGTCAGTACGGAGAAAGGCGAAGCGGTAAGTTTGCCGAGTCATGAAAATAATTGGAATGAGCAAAAAATGAATGAAAAAAAGAAGATGAACGCAAGAAATAAAATGAATGAGAAATAAAAATGAAAAATGTTGAATTATGTGAAAATTTGTGAAAAAATTGCAGATAGCGAGAGAGCACGGTATTAGATTTATGGAGACATCGGCAAAGGCGAACATAAACATCGACAGAGCGTTCAGTGAGTTGGCAGAGGCGATTCTAGACAAAACCCATGGCAAAGAGCCGCAGGATGCGCCGGATCGTGTGACGGTGGATCGCAGAGTCGAGAGGAATTCGAATCGGTGCTGCTAACTTTTTACTCTATTTATTAAAAAAAAAAAAAAAAGAAAAAGAAAAATGAAAAAAAAAAAAAAAAAAAAACAAAGAAGATGATCGAACGATGAAAGAATTTGGAAGCGCATCATAAACCATATTTAAACTCGTGCCAGTTGAACTAGATTACTCGTGGCTAGGGCTTAGTCGCGTTATCGTCGCGTCATTTTGCGTTGCGAATTCCTTTTTTTTTCTGCATCAATGTGAAAAAAAAAAAACAAGAAACAACAACAACGATTATTCTTCTCTCTCCCTCTCGCTCTTTGTGACACACTGCCCCGCACATTATCGCGCGCACACACACACTCACACATTGTCCCAAGGCTATTTTGCACTGACCGTTTTTCCATCGAAATCCGATTTCGACTTTGCAGTTGAAAAAATTTCATCTCTCTCCGTCTCCAACGATTATTTCCATCCAAAGATCCTCCGCGCATATTTTCATCCAACACTATTTTTGAGCATCGATTATTAGACCAGCTTTTGACAAGAATATTACATTTTTAACCATTTTTTCGACCATTTTCCACACTTTGGAGATTTCAACAAAATTTCGACAAGTTCGATTTGCATAATTTTTATAAAATGGATACAAAGCAATAAGGATCGAAGGATTTTAGTGTGGAAAAAAATGTTGGCGCTGTAATTGCAAGGAAGAAATCTGGTAAATTGATCGTTTTCGTGGAAGAAAGTAAACTCGTAACGCATCTAGTCCCCGAGAGAGTATAAACTTTTTCAAAGGTGTTTTTTATAATAATATACGATAATAATAATAATAATGATAATAATGAGGGGGGGGGGATGAGGAAGAGGGAAAGAGAATGAGGAAAAAGAGGCAATTGTGTGTATCGAGCCACGAAACTTGGCAATACCATTCGTCCGGAAGGAGCTCACCATCTATTTCTCTCTTTTTGTTGTGTTTTTATTTCGATACGAGAGGAGCTTCTCTGTCCTACCAGCTGTAAGAAACAATTTACTATTAAATAATATAAATGTACACAAACGAACGTTATTTTTCTTTCGTCACATACACCGCCAATGCTTTCCGTATATTATTCATCGTTTACAATCCTTTCACAATCTTATACGTACGAAACTACGAATCCTCGATTAATGAGAATTCGTAGCAAAGTCCTTCCGAGGAGCCGCAAGCACGTGTACGAAAATTTTTCATCCTAAGTTACAATGTTTTTTTATGCAGGACGCATTCGAAGCGAATCGTTAAGAATTTGGTAATTCAAAGTTTATCCCTTGAAAAATACATCGAAATTCAATTTCTTGGGTGTTATTTTTTTGTTGAAAATCAACCGTACGAATTAAATTTCTTGAGCAATTGCAACTAATTAGTTCAATTTAATTAATTAATCAATTAAAAACGAAGGAACGATTTTACTGAATCGTGACAACTTGATCGAAAATCCATGAATTTCAATTTTTTCTTAATTGTAAATAAACGGAATTAGATTTTCGGAGTAATTCAAGGAATTAGTTAGAAATTTGATTTTTCAATTAAAAATGAATGAATAAATTCATTTGACTGGATCGCTAAATCGGAATCAACGAATCATCATCCTAAATTATGTTTTATGCAGGCAATTGAAAGTTTATCGATTGAAGAATACATGGAAATTTCTTTTCATTGGAAATCCATGAATTTCACGTTTTTTTTTTTCTTAAAACGGAAACGTTCGAATTTTCGATTTGTTGAGTAATTGAACGAATTAGTTGAATCCAATTTAAAATGAGTGAATGAGTTTATTCTGCTTTCGATAATTGAACTGAATTTATCGAGAAAATAAACAATTGAACGATCTTTAATATTATTTCGTTTAATACTCGAAGGAGTGACAAGGATTTTACAGTATTATTATTAAAAATTCTACGACGACACTAACACATACGAAAATACTTCCAATAGCGCACGCGCGAAAAGACAACAGTAGAAAATAATAAACACTCGGATTTAACGTTTCTTTCGTTTTTATTAAACTTTCTCTTGCGTGTCGTTAACGAGTTTTGCGTATTTTCGCGCGTCCATAGAAACAATAAGTTGTCAGTTTTTCTCTCAACAACTTGACTCTTTGTCCTTAAAGCTGCGGACGCGCTTTGCAGTCGGAATGACGAAGCTCTTTGCTCTTAGTTGCTTGTAGGAAATGAATATATATTACGAGGGGAAAAAGGCAAAAAAGAAAACTAGGAGGACTAGCTTTGGATACGACTTCCCGTCGACCACATTTTCCCTTAAATTCTCCATTCTTCGAGCTTTCCATTTGTCCTTCATCGAAATTTCAATTCCGAGACTCGGCGGAAAAATTCATCAATTTTTTCACCTTCTTTACGTTTCACAGCAAAGATTTCTACTATTTCGATAATTGTCTTGATCACTTTGTATATTGTATTGACTCTCGTTGCATTATTTTCCGTAAAAACGAAAAAAAGAAAAAAAGACTTTAAATGTTGACGAAAACTCAAAAACTGAATTTTCCTTGTTTGGGGAGGTTTCCGAGCTTTTTTGGGAAATGAAAAAATATAATGAAAACTAATACTTTACAAGAAATTGAATTTTTCTTGTATCCGTTTGGAGAATCTACAAAAATTGAAATTTTGCTGAATCAAAAATATGCTCGTAAAAAAGAAAAAAAGAAAAAAAGAAAAAAGTCTTAAATAGTCGAAATACTTGTTATTCGTCCGGCAATAAGACGGAGGCGTGTTTTTGTTTCTTGACTCGTTTCTCGGTTATTTTATCTTTCGGTTTTTGGTGTTTTATTGAACATCGATGGGCTAGAGCTTAAAATAAATAACGTTAGCAACGTAAACATATATTTTCCATCGTATTTCCGAGGCTCTCGCAGCGAGCGAGGAAAGAGCGAATTTTTCTAGTTTTTTTAGTCGCGAGCAGCCCCGATGATGGTCAATATATAGAGGAAAATGTTAACAACGTCGAGGTAAAGGTTGAGGGCTGCGAAAATGTACTCTTCCGGCGATATGGAATACTTGTGATTTCCACCGACCATCATTTGCGTGTCGTAGATCAAATACATGGAGAAAACGAAGGCCCCGAGCGAAGCGTAGACAAGGGTCATGATTTTTCCGTGGATGAAGATAGTCAATATTCCAAAGAGCAAAAGTATCAACAGGGCGACGAACAACACGCTGTGCATCGCTGTAAAATCCCATTTTGTTTGGAATGCAAAAATCGATAGACCGAGACACACGACCGTCGTGATTCCGACCGCCAGGAGGACCTGCAAAAAAAATAAAAACATATTATTGCCACGTGTTTTGGGAACCTCGCTCGGAAACGTAGGCGATTATTTATTCAAAATCTTTGAAATGGTAAAAAAAGGAAAAAATGGAAAATTTCGATTCTCGCTTCACGAGTCGAGTCTAAAGATTGCGAATTTTCTAAATAAAAATTCTTCGACCAATCGGTGGCAAAAATCCGGTGACAGGAGCTTTTATATTGGTCAAACCTCATCGAAAATATTCCATTTTGAAAATTGCTCTCCTGCACTGACATTGGCGATATTTGGTGCTTATCAAACGCGAAGGGGAGTGTTTTTTTTCATGGTGTTTACTGTAAATGGTTAAACTCACCGCCTCGGTGTCGTAGGCTGAGGAGACAGAAGCGAGGAGGAAGCCTTCGGCGAGGGTGAAAACAAATAGGAACACAAAGTTCATGGGTGCTTTTCGTCGGACGCTCGAACAGCAAGCCATAGAAATGAGCAAAACGATTGTTATTCCGAGGCAAATCCAAACCATCTCGGTGTGCACTCTGACCCACTGTTTGGTCGGCTGGTGGAACATGAACAGAGCTATCATGGAGACTGTGATGAGAAGCTGGCACATCAGGATCATGTAAACTTTCCTGCAAGTCGACCAAAAAAAAGCATGAGAAAAAAAGACTTTCTAAAAAAAAAGTCGTCGCTCGGGTCAAAAAGAGCCGTACGATGGGGCAAGGGTCGAGAGCCCCTTGGACGTGACGTACCTGATGAAACCAGTTCGTATGCTCTTGTCGGAAAAGTCAAAACCCTTGATTCCGTCGTCTCCCATGGGATCGTCCATTTGGCCGGAGGCTCCTTGGTACGGGGCGCCGTACATGCCTGGTTGTTGCGGCTGACCGTACGGAACACTGCCCGGCGGAGGTGGACCTTGTCCGTAGGGACCTTGACCGTAAGGGCCTTGTCCGTAAGGCGGATATCCCGGCGGTGGCGGACCGTAGGGGCCGTTGTTGTCCGGCAAAACAAAGCCCGGACCTGGAGAATAGAAGCAACAAAACCAAAATTATTTAAATCTCCAGATTTGTTGAATTATTGTGGAAAAAACGTTGCGAAAGTTTATTTGGAATTTCTAAAACGAATGTTTTTCGTCTTTTGTGTTGGAAAAAAAAAACAAAAACAAAAAAATTCACAGCTAAAAATCACGTTGAAACTTATTTGGATCGTTCGATCGTGTCAGAAATCATTTTTCCCCATTTTTGTGCTCAATTTGGTAAATAAATAATATGCAAACCTGGTGGAGCTTGAGGATAGCCCGCTCCTGGACCGCCCTGCCAAGTTGTCATATTTTTGGCTTATAGCTTCTTCGACTGAAAATTAATAACCTAAACATCATTGATCCAACCCTCCCAAATGATAAAATGAAAGATACATTAATGGATCGCTTATCATGTGAGTCATGCACGTTCCGAGAAATTACACGAGGAGCATTATCTCCAAAGATTATTCAAAAATCATCATAATTATCGATTTATACGACGATTTAACGAGAAAAATCAAAATTACTTCGAGTCGGATGACGCAATAACTGGAAAATTGAATTTTGCGAATTTATTTCGAGTATCGATGTCGAACGAGCGAAAAATTACGATGTCTCTAGTCGAAATGTCCGAAAAAAAAACATGGCGGATTTTTTTGTTATTATTTACGATTTTATGAAAATTTAATATTTACAATAATTATTTCCATGTCGACGAACCACGGTTTCCGTGAGTCAAAGTAATCGAAATCGCAAAGTAAATGATAAACGAAATTGATCGAATCTCAACTGCCAAATATAATACGAAGAATCATCGTTATATTGATCTAATGATAAAAAAGTGAATCAGAAAGATAAACGTCATAATGTCGCACTGTTATCGCGATCTGCGCCGTGACATCCGGAAAAGAATAAGCACAAAAAACCGAAGGAGCAGGAAAAAAAGATTCGGAAAACAATTACCAAGGTGTTCTGGTGCTTATATCCCGAAAGAAAACAACGCGCGACTTGATAAAAACGTTTAGCACGATCTTGGAAACGAATTTTGTCGGAGAATGAATAATAACGTGGAATTGCGAATTTTGCTGCAATTCGTATCGTGCGTAGAGCGAGAGTCGGAGAAAGACGAATTGAGATAAATCAACATTGTTGCATGTTACGTCATATCAAGGCTGCATGCAAAAATTTGTATTAATTAGCGATTTGTAATGTTGTATAAGAGTTTATAAATTGTTGTCGTGAGAAAATGTCGCGTTTCCTGTATGCATGTAGATATTGACACATGCTACGTGCATATGTATGTGCGAATAATGTTGTAATTTAAACGTCAAACATCGATGCGTCACCGCGCCCGGTTCGTAGTTTCTGGAACTCTCTACAATCGATAAAAGCGCGCGTCAACATTGTTTTCTTACTTACTCGATGCTTGACCTACTCTCCAAAAGCTTTTCGTTTTATTTATTTCTTCCAACTTGTGAATCGCGATGTCACCAACCAAACGCCCGACTGAGAAACTCTTTACGAAAAAACGAGATATTCTTCTTCAACGAAGCAAAACAATCCACACGGCAAAACTGTGTTGTTTTCTTTTTTACACAAAACCGCCAAGATGTTCGCGTTCCGCTAACGTTCTCGCCTCGAAACCGACTTACGCGTCGTATGAGCTGAGATGTAGATGCGAGCCGATGCATCGTAATTTTTCTGGCGCTTTCAGGATTATATGGTTGATCGTGTCACCGCTAGAGCGCGACTCGCAAAAAGCGCGGGAAATGCCGAGAATTTGAATTTCGAAAGAGTTTTTTTTCGTACTTTTTCATCATGACGTATCTTGTTTGACGGTGTACTTTTTTTTAGCTCTTCCGGCTGACGAGTTATTGTTGTTGGGTAAAAAAAATCGTACATGCCAAGGAAGAAGAGATTATTTCGAGAAAATAATCGTGGTCGACTGCCTTGCCGATCGGTACGTAAACGGCACAAAAAAATGGTGCGGCCATCTGTCGAGGAAGAATGAAACTAAGAGAGTATCGATTGAGGAAATATCGATAGAGTGAACGCCCCTGTCTCCTCCCTCTCTCCGCGGGTTTGCCACTCTTCTCCTGCTCGCTTCTCGCTTCCCTCCCTCCTCCATCACAGCCAGCAGTAAAGATGGACTCTTGAGTAGTGAGAGAATCTCATTTCGATGTACTCGAGTCTCTACTATTAAAGTTGTTTTTTCTTTCATTCAAAGAAAGGAGAAAGATCTCGAGCAGAAATAAGTTTATTCAAATCGTGAATAAAAACGAGTTTCGTCTATGTATGCAACGTTCTCATAAATAATGATTGTGCAAGAGCCAGTACAGGTAAATAATGTAGAGAAAAAAAGGAGCGAGATAATAAAAAAAAGGCTGTGAAAATTGGCGTAATGAATAAGTGACACAAACGTCGAGTGCATATTCTCTCGACTCGATGCGAGTCTGTGAAAATACATCGATGCCTTTTCCCCTCAATATTGCAATAACTTGAAAAAATTCCACGGTTCGATGAGCAACGAGAAATGAAGAAATAGCCAATTCTCCATCTTTATCCCAATGTTTTCGATGTCCATTCATCAAAATAACACTTTGCATCTCGCTCGACCATATTTCCCATCGATTTACCATTAATCTATAAATAATACCAAACTCAATACGAAACGGAAATTCATCCGCTTCTCTCCCTCTACTGTCAAGCCTCCAAATTATTCCCATTTCCACGAAATAAATCGATTTTTCAATTCGAAACATTTTCCTCTCAACTTTCACCACTTTTTTCTTTTATTCTCGTCTCTAAATTTCGTAAATAAGAAGAAAAAATTCTTTTGCTCTTTCAGGCTGCCATATGGCATTGCTTGAACCATTACGCTTATCCGGACGCTATATTTTTAGCCGAGAGGCTCTGTGCCGAAGGTGAGTCTCTTCCCTTATTCGAATATTCAATTATTTCAACTTTTGCCTCCAAATTTTACTCGTTGGCTGAAAAAAAAAAAAAAAAAAAAAAAACCATCATACGATATTTTTTACGAAAAATTTTGAAATGTTGGAAGCACGTTAAAAAATTTCCTTCGTTCGCTCCGGCGGCTTATTAAATGCTCATTTTTTTCCTCTAACCTTACAGTGGATTCGGAGGACACGCTTTTTCTTTTAGCAACGTGTTACTATCGTTCCGGAAGGGTGAGGCAAGCTCATGCTCTGCTTTCCAAAAAAGCACCGAGTTCCTCGCAGTGCAGATTCCTACTGGCTAAATGTTGTCACGACCTTGAAAAGTGAGTAATTGTGAAAAGTAAATCGATTTTTTGAGAAAACAAAAAAAAAACTTGATATTAAATTAAGAAATTCGTAAGAAATTCAATACATAAATGGGAAATTTCCATCATTTGATTTTCGATGATAAAATAATGGAAATTCGATCGGAACAGATACGCGGAAGCGGAAGCAGCGATAACCGGCGGTTATTACAAACAATTGAAGAATTTGGAGGACATAGTAACGCAATTTGGCGACCAGGCTTGTTTTTCGTTGCAAATAATAGCAAAAATATATTACAAAATGATGAGAACGGGGCGAGCGAACGAGGCGCACAAATTGGCCTTGAAACTCAATCCATTTTTGTGGCATTCGTTCGAGGAGCTTTGCAACGTTGGAGAAAAAGTTGATCCTGCTAAAACTTTTCAACTTGAAAAATTGGATAATTTTTCAATGTGTCACGGCACCACGCCGATTTTGAATTACGTCACTGAACCTGATCTCATCGTCTCCAACAATTCCAACAACAATACACCCACTTCGAACACCAACAACGTGTAATTATTAAATTCACTATTTATCGATCGCCGAAATTTGGATCGATCGAAATTTTTTGATTTTTTTATTTTTTCATTTTCGATGAAGCAGAACGCCTGCCGGACAAACAATCATCGTGAATGGCTCGCCAGGAGGAGTGCGATTGTACTCGACGCCTTGTTCGGAGGAGAGTCCGCAGACGACGCAGCAACAGCCGACGTCGGGAGCGCAGCCGGTTCACTATAACAATACTTCGTTAATATCCCCGCGAGGAAAACCGCCGCGTTATCGAAGTATGTTCAGCAATTCGATGAGCCCACTGACTCCTAGCTTTGGAATTCTTCCCCTGGATTCCAACAGCCCCGAGCCCCCGAATCTGCCCTCCCACGTCTCGATCAACGAGGGCAGCGATCTCAAGAGCCTCGCCAAACGAGTCTGTAGTCTCAGGGCACACGTGGGGGTGAGTCTCTTCAATATTTTCATCTTTCCATGCAATTTACGGGCTTCGCCATTCGTATCGTTGGAAAAATAAAAAAATAAACAATCATTTCGATTTTTAACTTTATCGTCTCGTAATTCTCGACGCGTTCTCGCAGCAGTTGATGTCGAGAAAAGAAACGCCGCTCCAGCAGGGCAAACCAGTTTTCTCACAATCTGGCAATACGAGCAACACTGCCAATATCGTAACGGTAACACCGACAACCCCGACACCAACAGCTCCGACTCTTCAGGGACCCAATGTCAGACGTTCCTCGAGACTCTTCAGTCACAGTTATTCAGTAAAGGTAAAAAAAACTCGCTGAAATCATCGTTATTATGCTCCGTCCCGAGATAGAGGCGCTCGGAGCCGAATATCAATCCTCCGCCGGATTCTATGGGTCTTTCGGACCCGAGCGAAAACGTTTTTTCGAAAATCTCAGTTTTCAAAACGTTTCTATTTTGCAATAAAACGAATGCAACGATTCAAAAGTATGAAATCTCAAAGTAGATTCAATTTTTGCAGATTTTTTTCTCCCCAAATTCGCGAGCAGGACTCGTACGAGTCTTTTTCACCCAAGCGCCAACGTTTTTCTCGATAATCTTGTTTATTAAAACGTTTTAATTTGAAAGAAAACAAATGCAACGATTTGAAAACTACGAAATCTTCGAATAGAATAAATGGAGAGTATTTTAGAATTTTATCAGATTTTTTTCTCTCCAAATACGTGAGATTTAAGTGGCAGGACTCGTATGGGTCATTTTGACCCAAACGACAAGGTCATTTTGCAATGAAACAATAGAGTATTGCTGTTTAGAGTAATTCAATTAGATTTTTCAACGAATCTCCCCATTGGTCCTTGTTTGAATAAAAAACCTTGCTCATCATAGCGAATTATTTGTTTTTCCGGTTTCCATACACAGGAGAACAACAAATCGCCAAATCGTAACAAATTCGTAACCCCAAAGTCACCGTCGCGCAAGACCAAAGCTCGTCTCTCAAAGACTAATTTAAATAAGGCTAATTTCAATGAATTGAACGAGAGAAATCGCAGCGAGAAAGAGAAGAGCGAGACTATAACTTCGGAAAAAATGGTGGCCGCTACGAACGCCCTGAATCACAGTAACGCCTCGCACTGTGCGTTGATACTGCAGAAGCAATGCGCCGGTAAGTTTGCCGCAAATTTAACCACGATTATCATTCTTTGCGAAAGGATGAAAGAGAAAAAAAAACAAAAGGGAATTTGTGTTGCAGAGGGTTTGATGTCGCTGCTCCGAGAGCTGGGTCTGGCGTATCAGCACCTGAGCCAATTCAACTGCAGCCAGGCGGTAGAAATATTGAATATTTTGCCAGCTCGTCACTACAACACTAGCTGGGTCTTGTCGATGTTGGCGCGAGCGCATTTCGAGATGAACGATTACAAAAAATCGTCGAGTTACTTTAGCCAAGTGCGACAATTGGAGCCGCAGCGTACAGAGTTGATGGAAATGTACAGTACGGTGCTGTGGCATTTGCACGCGGAGGTTCAATTGTCGACCCTCGCTCAAGAGCTCGTCTCGGAAGATCGTGACACTCCGGCGGCGTGGTGCGCCACAGGAAATTTATTTTCCGCTCAGACCGAGCACGAAACCGCCATCAAATTTTTCCAACGAGCCATACAAGTAGATCCGAATTTTCCGTACGCCTATACGTTGCTCGGCCACGAGTACGTTCTCACCGAAGAATTGGACAAAGCGATAACCGCATTTAGGAATGCCATACGATTGGATCCTCGACATTACAACGCTTGGTTCGGCCTGGGCACCATTTTTTTCAAACAGGAACAATACAGCCTCGCCGAGTTGCATTTCAAACGTGCGCTCCAAATAAATCCTCTAAACTCGGCCATCATGTGCCACATCGGCGTCGTCCAACACGCCCTCAAAAAAACCGATCAAGCCCTCAGAACATTGGACGCCGCCATCTCCAACGACTCTGACAACACACTCTGCAAATTCCATCGTGCCAGTATTAATTTTTCCATTGGACGACACTACGAGGCGCTCAGAGAGTTTGAAGAATTAAAGAGCATCGCTCCCAAAGAGTCTCTAGTCTATTATTCCATAGGAAAGGTAAATTCCACCCCCCCTTTTACCAACACTATTTTTTATTCAACTAAATCCTTCTATTCTGGTGAATACCAATTCTTTGCTTTATTTTCTTTCCACTATTATTATTTATTATTTTATTCGTTATTTATTTATTTGTTATTTATTATCATTTATTATTAATATTATTTCCAGCTTTATGGCTCTGATTTTTTTTTTTTTTTTTTCAACNAAGAGTCCGGAGTTTTTTTTTCAACAAAAACGGAAAAATGACCATTTTCCATCGTTTTAACTGATTCCTCGGGTTTTTTGTTGTCTGCACGGTTGGCAGGTTCACAAGAAACTGGGCAATACTCATCTTGCCCTGATGTACTTCAGTTGGGCCACGGATTTGGATCCGAAGGGCGTAAACAGTCAAATTAAAGAGGCGATTCTGAGTCCTGGCCAGGGCGACGACGAGGTCCCGACGATTCAATCACGTGAGTTGAGAAAAAAAATGCTTAAAAATGTTTCTGTTGAAAAAAAAAAAATGGAATTTTCGGAAGAAATCGAGGAGGAATGGCATGAGAAAATTGTAAATTTATTTTGGCAGCCGATCCGCAGCCGCAAAACAGTTCGACGGAGCAGGACGGCGAGGTAAGCGGAGAGGGGAGCGGCGAGGGTAGCGTATTGGCGAGAAACGTGACGATCGAGGCGCACGCCGACGACAGCGACGACAGTTTATGAACGTCGAGGTGTGCCGCGATCAACAACGAGACAGCTCGACATTCGTGCGGTGTCTCGTGCTACAACAGAAAAATATATTATTTATATATATAAAAGTGAAAAAAAAAGGAAAAGGATTTAAAAAAACACCAGAATCGAGAGAGAGAGAAAAGGGAACTAGAACGAATAGGGAAAAGGGGCGACGTCGAAGCACACCGAGCGCGCAAAAAGTAACGAAAATATTGGCAATATATTTTCCGAAGAGAACAAAAAGCGCTTCGATCTTTCCATGAAAAAAAAAAGCATTTTTTTTTTACACTCGCGTTTTTCTTTTTATTTCTCGATTGAATTTTTTTTGTCTATTCGATTTTCTCGTGGTTCGTCGTCGAATATTCATCAGTCAGCCGAGAGGTTTCTAGAGCGAGGGAGAAGAGAATTGTGGCCATCGCCAGGGCGATTGATTAATCTCGTGATTATTAATTAGATAGATAGACATTAATTTAGTTTAGAAAAAGGTGGAGCCGGAACGAGAAGCAGGAGGACGCGCTGCTGAACTTTTGTGTAAATGTGAATTATTATTTTTAGTATTATTATTATTGTATTTAATATTATTAGGATCGAAGCGAGATCGCTGGAGGGTTTTGGCCTCGCCAATCGCCCCGGGAAACGATCGTGTGCAATTAACCGAGCAGCTTCGCGAGAGACCGAGCAAAAACCGACATTTTACCACCAACGCAATCGAAACCTTTTCTTTTCCCAATTCTCACGCGTCGCAGCTTACGATATCGCCGATAAGAGTCTCTCTGTTCCAAGGACACGAGCATTGCGTATTATACGCGTATAACTATATCCCCTCCCCCCCCCCATCCCCATCCCCCAACAACGATAGATTATTTAATGGAAAAACTCAAAAAATACAAAAAAAAAAACAAAATAAGAAGCGAGAAACGATACGAAGAATAAAACAAAAAGATGAATATGAAGATCGAGTTGGATTCTTTCATTCCCGAGCTTTCACGGTCCGTGCAATTTTGTTTTTTTCTATTTTTTTTTTGTCCAAGAGAAAAAAATTCTGAAAGGGGCAAAAACGTCGTTGAAATTCCGAACAAAAAACTCGCTCCTCAGCTTCTCTGACAATTTCCCTCCGTACGATTCTCAGCAGCGTCTCTAGCTTCGGAATCGGAAAAGATTTTTGCAATTTCAAACTTTTCCATCGATTTCTTCGTTTGGCTGGATCAGCCGTCGGTATATATGCGCGCGTCGTACAAATATTTGGCTCGAGTGTCGTTTCATGATTATGTATTTTCCTCGCGATAACGTCCATAAAAAAGGTCACTAATGCGACGAAACGAAAACATTCCAAGAGCTTCGCAGTCGCTGACGACACGCTCGAGTTTTCAGTCAACAATTTTTTCTTTGTTTTTTTGTTTTTCTACGAAAAAAATGGTCGATTTTGTGGAAACTGGTAAGTCTTTGGGATTTTTAGGCTTCGTTGGGATATAATTATGTGAGAGGAATTTTCTGTTGGATGGGGATACGATCTCAGTGCTCGGGCGAACGAAACTCACGCAACTTGGTAGAACTTTGACCCACGAACACTTGGCTCTCGACTTTGACAAGTTTTACGTGCCTCCACCGAAACAACTGGCGAGTTATTTTGGCGATGGAATAACTCTGACGAACGTTGGTTTCCACAAGCAATATCCGTGAGTGGAAATGCCAATTTTTCATCGAAAATTTCGTCAAAACTTATCGATCGACTATTTTGTTGTTTTTCATTATTTTCGATCGATTGGAGCAGTTACAGCAACGTTTACAATGTCAAGTTCAATGACGAGGATGCCAACGTTGCGGTCCTTGAGGACGTTAAACTGTACAAAAAATTCGGCGGGGGTACGATCGTTGAGAATACGAGCCACGGTATCAAGCGCGATATTCCGTTGATGAAGCGCATCAGCCAAGAGTCCGGAGTTCATATTATTGTTGGCACCGGTATGACACGTATACTTTCGCTTTTTTTACACAGGAGCTTGGGCCAGAGTGGTAGCAGGAGATTTCATCCGGAAAACTCTCGATTCGGCTACCCGCAACATTTTTTATTCATTTTTTTCGATAATCTTGTTTTTTAAAACGTTTTTACTTGAAACTAAACAAATGCAACGATTTAAAAACTACGAAACCTTCGAATAGAATGAATTGAGAGTATTTTAGAATTTTATCAGATTTTATGCTCTCCAAGTACGTGAGATTTGAGTGGCAGGACTCGTATGGGTCTTTTTGACCCAAGCGACAACGTTTCTTTCGATAATCTTGTTTTTTAAAACGTTTCAATTTGAAAAAGAAAACAATTGCAAACGATACAAGTGGCAGGACGAAAAGGATCGATAATTCTATAATCCACCCATCAGGTTACTACGTAGCTCTGACTCAAACGGACGATATTATAGTCAACTTGAACGAAGAAAAGATGCACGACTTGATGGTGAAGGAAGTGACGATCGGTTGCGAAGAGTATCCGTCCGTGAAGGCTGGAATTGTTGGCGAAGTTGGCAGCAGCTGGCCGATCCATGGTAAGAGAGAAAACGAGATAAATCGCTCGCATATAACCGCGCGGCCGGGCCTAAAAGTTTCGCCTAAATTTCGCAGACTTCGAAAAAAAGGCTATTCGCGCGACTGCGCAAGTGCAAGCTCGAACAGACGCTCCGGTCACTTTCCATCCAGGAAGAAACAGCGAAGCTCCCTTTGAGATTCTTCGAATTTATCTCGAGGCTGGTGGCGCTGCGAAAAGAGCAATAATGTCGCATCTCGATCGTAAGAATCTCGATTTAACGGATTTGCTTAAATTTAATTTTTATTATTGAAAATAAAAAAAATAAAAAATGAGTCGCTCCCCAGGGACGTTGCTGAAGGACGAACAACTTTTGGAATTTGCCAAAATCGGTTGCTACTGCCAATTCGATCTTTTCGGCACCGAATGCTCGTATTATCAGCTCGATGAGCGGACCGATATGCCGTCGGACGCTCAGAGAATCGATGCTCTCAAGCTGCTCAAGGACGAAGGTCATTTGGGCCAATTGCTCATGAGCCACGACATCCACACGAAGCACAGACTGGTAAACTTTGGTGGACACGGTTATGCTCACATAATTAACAACGTGCTGCCAAAAATGAGACTGAAAGGATTTACGGAGAGTGATATCGACAAAATCACGATCGATAATCCCCGCGAATGGCTCACGCGCCGTCGATGCGACGTGTCCGAGTCTTGAAAACATATTTCAATAAACAACATTTGAGGCTCGCTACTGGACTCATTTTCAAAGATACAGAAAACTTGTCGAATACTTTTTTGTAGGAAATTTCATGCTCTACAAAATCGGTCCTCTGCACTTTCGCTCGATTCCTGCCGGTTATCGAGTTATAAGCGTTGATACGAAATTTTGTCGACTCGAAGATGAAACGACTCTTACGACGATTAGCGACTAAACTTTGGGAAAGAGAAAAAAGTTGCCAAATACTTTTCCGTTCGAAATTGAATTCTCCGCCAAATTGGTCCTATGCATTTTTGCTCGTCGTACTCTCGCCGTTTGCACGCTACGAGCGGCGAAAGTGGCGGACTTGATGAACTTGAATAATTAATAACTCATCAGACCGCGGAAGCAGCAGGGGTCGGATCGACAAGAGCGCGGCAGCGAGCCATTGGGCTTTTCGAGGCGAATTTCGGTGCTGAACTTGGGCTTACATTATTCACCATTTAACCTCGACGTACCTTCTGGCTATATAATCGCATTTTTTCCCTTCTATATCGAAATAAACTTGCGCTGCGCGATGGACAAGTTTTCCATCGAATATCGTCGTGTGACTCGCGCAACAATTTCGTGTTGGGGAGGAGACCAGAACGAGAAACGGTGAGTTTGTGAGTGGAATCGACTATCGGGCGTGGTGGGGTTCTCGCCCGTATATTCTCGATATTAGTACTTGGACAAAAACCGACTTTATATACATATATATATGTTTAACCATATAAAGGCGATTCCAGCGAAAAAAGTCACAAGGGCATTTCCCATCGTCCCAATTTTTTTTTTCACCACAATCCTCGACGAGCACATTGAAAAAATCGTTCGGAACGTCCGATCAAACGAATTCTCTGGCTCGTCAGGAATTTATTTCATCAAAGATAAAATTTTGAACGTTTATTTGAAAAACTCGCGAAAATTTCAAAAAATTTTGGAAACCTGGCTTTCTCATCGAATCCCATCGCCAAACCGAACGAAAACGACCGCCCGACAAAATTTCCCGATTTTTGACGCATTCGATCGACGAAAAAAATAGTAGAACGAATATCCAAAGTTTCAAGGGAAAAGGCGACGATTTTTCATAAAGTTCCCTATGGAGAGAGAGAGAGAGAGGGCGAAAGTGGAGGTGGTGGTATATGGGATACGTATATATATATGTGTGTGAGATCGGGGCAGCTGCGCCGAGGCAGAGAATCCGCGGAGAGTACGAGTCGCGACGACAGCGACGATGGGCGACGGGGTTGGCCCCGCAGAAAGCACGGAGCGAGAGTGGAGACGAGAGTGAGTGTTTTTTTGCGCGCGTGTGTACGGATTATCCCTTTATACTCGGTGTGTATATTCCGTACACGAGATCGCGAATCTCTGCTCAGTTAAACCGCGAGACACTGAACTTGCGGTGTACGCGCGACGTTTTTCTTCTGCATTTTCCTTCGATCGCTCGCAATTCCTTTACCATTTATTTCGGTCCAAGGGAGAAGTGAAGGCGCGAGGACGCGAGTGTCCTTTTGTCCTCTGCCATTAAACACGCACACACATGTTTGTTTGTATTTTTTTTTCTCCAGTCGTTTGGGGCAAAAATAATTGAAAATAAAAAAAAAAAACAAAAACAAAAAGTCTCGGCGCACGATGGACCATCGCCGATACAAGGCGGGCGGGCGAAGCACATAATACGGGAGAGTCACGACTTTGTTTCAACGTGAGTGCCTCATCCAGTTGTGTACGATTATTGTTGTTGTTGTTGTTATGATTATCATTATTATTGAATATCGATGAGAGTGCGATGTCTGTGCTACGACGTGTCAGCGCGGCGAGGAAAAATTGATTGATCTATTGATTATTTATTGCCACGCTGCGTGGACGATAAAAAAAACGGGATTTCGAGTAAAAAGCGAACGCGAGGACGAAAATGGATTAGACTGCACGGTGTGCGGCGATCGTGCGTCGTCATAGTAAAAACGCTTTTTTCTCCTCTCCCCACTTTCTTTCTATGATTTATTGTCTCGCCGCGCTCGCAGTTAATTCTCGGCGGCTGAACCGGACCCTCGCAGCCGGGTTTTCCGGGCTCGCACTGCTCGCAGTTGCCTCTAAGGTGTCTCGTGCAACGTCAGCAGGTATATTACGATCGGAATATTTATACGTTCGTTAGATTTTTCTCGCACACGCCGATACTCGCGTAGGACGGGGGCGCGACTTTTGCTTAATTTCTGGAAAACGAATTACGAATTGACAAGCGTCGCGTGTGCGATCGACTTCGTCGAGCCTTTTTTTCAGCAAATCTGCTGCAATACGATTTTTCTTCCTCTTTTTTTGGACTTGCGACGCTTCCTCCGAGCTTTTGTCTCGGAAATCGGAACATGAATTATTTTCATGTGGCCGAGAATATACCTGCGCTCTCTATGGTGGGGGAAAAAAATTGGTGCGCGATGTGTGAGCCGCGAACTTGGACGCGATGAGATTGAGAAGACGCAGAGAGGGAGAGCACAGCGAGGTCAGGGGGTTTGTGGGGTGTTGGTTGGCAAACTGTCTGCTATGCTCTGCTCCTACGCTCTGCGGAGGTCGCGTGTGGACTTTTGATTTTTACCTTATACCACCTTCCCTCTCTGCTCTACCGACAACTCTATCGCGACGTTTTCTAAACCAAAAACGTCCATCTTTTTTTCGCTTCTTCCGCCATACCTCGAAATCCCAATGTCGCGCGCGATTCCTTCGTTCTTCGTCACGTCAGTTTTTTTTATTGCTGGTTCGACTCGTTGCCATTGAGCCGAAGGCTGATTTGCTTCAACAACAACAATAAAAAAAATGAAAAAAAATTCATTTTCCGACACGATCGGTAAATGAAATTGGAAGATTCGAAACGTAACCTTAATTTTTTCCCAACTTTTCGAGCGTAATTATCACGAGGCGAAAAATGGCGGGGTCCGGGCTGGAGGTGTCCAAAAAAAAGGGACGAAAATGGCAAACGCGTTTCGTCGTTTTATTGCGGTTGTTTATGAAAGACTCACTACCGCGATGTGAATCGAATAAAATAAAGGGTTTACGTCGTACTCTGCTAGTCTGCTCGAGAGGTTTTTCTATAGCGGGGCGTCGATGTGATTGACCTGAAAACACGTAGGCATGCGAGCACGCGGTATAGACTCGACATTTTAATCATTCATTATGGTCGCGTTCAGCCGGATCGAAAGCGACGAGTGGAGAAAATGAGCGAGAGGTTCGCCGCGAGCTTGCACGCAATTTCGATATTTCTCTCTCTCTCTCGCGCTCTTTCATCCCTCGCAGGATTTATAGCGGTCGCTGCGGACGCGTGCAAGTTACATCGAATCGTAAATGCTCTCGCCGCGCTCGCACCGACATACACGCGCATGAAAGAAGAAACTTTCGATCGGCTTTTCCGTATAAATACATGAGCCAGAGGTTTCTGTAGACAGCAGCAGCAGCACGAAGACCAACCAGCAGCTACTTACTATCGGTGTGCCTTTTCGCGTATCAAGCGTAGAAACATCACGTATTCGCGTTCGCGTGCCTCTCCGAGTTCTTTGCTCTTTTAGATCGCATACGAAAGTAGCGCAGCAACAGCACCTGCTCCGAGCCTATCGATAGAACACTGAAAAGAAAATTTTGTTGAAAAAGATGGAAATTTTGTTCGATATACGTTCGACAAAACATTTTATTGAGTAATTCCAAAAATTGTGTCATTGCAGCTATAAATATTTTGGAAAGTCTCTTCGGAAGCAAATTTTAGTCGTTCCACTCGTAAATTTCGCTGACCATTTCGTTAGAAACCAAATTTACTGCGAAAATAAGGAAAATTTCGAAATTATCAAAAAATATTTAGTTTATCGTGATCGCAACAAAATATCGACGATTTTTAACGAAATTTCATTCTCAGTGTACTCAACAATTTTTTGAAAATTGAGTTTGTTGAAAAAATTAAATTATTTGACGGAATTTAAAAAAATGTAAAATATTGAGGAAAGAACGTGGAAAGTTTTGTCAATAATTATAGTTGATGAGCGAAGGATCATCCGTTTCTCGATGATCCCTGAGCGAAAGGAGTTGGAAAGAGGAGGAAAAAAACTTGCGGGGATATTGAGATTACCGCGGTGACAGGTTGTTCGAGCGGGCAGGCTAAAGATTTAGTTGTTGGGAAGAAATGCTCGTTTGCTGCGTTTCGCTGCGTTTCGCTGTGCTGCGTTTCCAAGAGCTTTGAGGAGGCTGAAAGATATTTAATGAGATTCTAGGAGTGTTTGGGATTCGCGTATAGAGCGCGAGGCATCGATGGAGGTGCTCGATGAAAATGGAACACGTTCGATGTGTTTCGATGGAGAAGCAAGCTCAGAGCGCGACGAGACTTGCAGGATCATCCCGCATCAATCGGAAAGTACGCGTTTCTCTCGATTAAATATACTCCGGCAAAGCTCCCGGAAGGTCAAAAGAGATCGGCACGAAATTTTAATAACAAATCAAGTCGTGAGCTCATTTCGGATCCTCCGGATACGAAGAGGCCCATGAGTCGACGACATGCAGCGAGAAGAACGACGAAGACGATATATTCGGTGTCGAGAGCCCGCGAGGCTGAACGACCCTCTTCTCCTCGTTTCCCGGTCGACAGCGATTTCGTACGGGGCACACTCGAGGCATACTCGAGCAGCGATTCAGAAAAGACATGTACATGTACGAGGAGAGAGTTGGAAGGAAGAAAGAAAAAGGCCTAGAGGGTCGTGATAACCTAAATCGACCAACGACCAAGTGTATGGCTGAGAATGGAGAGAGAGAGGGAGAGAAAAGTGGAATCGATGGTGCAACGAGGATGTATGAATAAGACGAGAGTCATTTGTAAGGCCGAAAAAAACGGTATATTCATGTAAAAACGTTGGAGCCTGACGGTATCGAGATGGGGTGCTCGTGTCCATGAAAATGAGACCGGAAGCCATCAACGAGAGTAGACCCTGCGAGAGCATTCACTTTTTCTCTCTCCTCTTATTTGCAGAGGCTAAAAAACGTTGGCTTTTTCAGCCGCCGCTGCTAAACCAGAACCGGCGGAGCGCGTTCGAAACTCCTGTGACCGGAAGTTGCTATTTGCGCAAAAGACCCCGGCAATATCGATGGAGTTTCTCTTTCCCATTTTCTTGCCCTTCCCCTCTCTCATCAAGTTTGCTGCTCCTGCCTCTACATTCTCCTCCTCTTGCCCAACCTTTCTCTCGCGTTTCTTCTTTCGCTCTGTTTATCGCAACTGTCCAATGTGATGCTTTGCCTGCACGTGTGGCTCTTTCCCGAAAGAGAACGATATATCGAGAAATAAAATGGTTTCCTTGTCAAACACAAACGAGCACCGCGTCCGAATAATTGAAACTGTATATTCATCGATAAATCGTTCCGAGCCTCCAGCCTCGACCGGAACTTGAAACTACTCTCCATGCGAATTTCTCTATACACTGAAAAGGAAATTTTGTTGGAAAAGATGGATATTTTGTTCGATACGTTCGACTAAACGTTTTTTTTGAATAATACCAAAAATTCTGTCAATGCAGCAAAAAATATTTTAGAAAATCTCTTCGGGAGCAAATTTTAGTCGTTCCACTCGTAAATTTCGCAGACAATTCCGTTAGAAACCAAATATGCTGCCGGAATAAAAATTTTTTTGAAAATATCAAGAAATATTTAGTTGACTGCGTGTCCAACAAAATATCGACGATTTTTAACAAAATTTCTTTTCCAGTGTATCAAAAATAGCGTTTGCGTCAATTTTCGTCACGATATTCGTGATGATGCGATCAAAATACGTTGTCATACCAAATTTTAGATTGATCGGCGCTTTTTCAGAAGTTTATCCCGAATTTCTAGTTCGCTACCCCGAGCCAAAGGTCACGCGCGCGGTTTCGTTTCAGCATGAAAAAAGTAGTGAGAGTTTCGTAGAGCTCTTGTGGAATAAAAGGCTGTTGCGGAATATTCAAGCGCTCCAAAAGTGCAGCCTCATCCCCATCCTCTTCCGTTTCCGTGATGCAGCTGCACGCGATGGGTCCGCGTCGTGGTACAGCGCTGTATCTCGGCTGTATTTTTTCTAAGCGCGCGCGCGCGCGCGCGATCGTTACCGAACTCTGCGTCAGACGAACGCACGTAGTCGAGGATAAAACCACGTGTTTCTTTCGCTTAACCCTTCGAGGGTTTACGAGAGCTACGCAAAAAAGATTTTCCTTCGCGTGGCTATAAATAATTTATCTTCTTGCCCCAACGTGCTTCTCGATTAAAAGAATTCGGGAGGAAAAAGTGTCGCAGGCGCAAATGTCGCGATAACGAGTTGAAATTTCTCTTGTTTCAAATTCCCTCACTCTTTTTCGGCTAAACTCTTCGGTGGTCGACGTCGCGCGAGTATAAGCTCGAAAGCCAGACACACAAGTGCCAGGTGGCGAGAGACGAGCAGCAGAGAGCTTTGAGAGCTATTTCAGAATTTGTGTCAGTCGCGCGAGAATGTCTTTCTGTCCCGCCGCACCACAAAGACCAGCTTCGATCTTCCCGAATCCTCGAGTTCTCCCACCTTCTCCCTCCTTCTTGCCTGCTGTGTATAGCCAACAACGATTGTGACCTGAAATGACATCCCAGTATTGAGGCTATACGGCAGCCCATCGATGTGCACGCGTGCGTAAAGCTCGCGGCTGCGGGAAAGCCCGAAAATAGTTGAAATTTAAGTGGCAAATTTTAGATTTGAGGTCACCATGCCGAGAATTCCTTGCTGCTGCGGCTTCTCTCGAGTCTGTGACCTCATTGGGCTCAATCACCTTGCGACGCTTTTTTTTCCGCTCCGATCGATTCCACCGAATTCAAAGGTCATCAGCTTTGCCCCCTTTTTAGGTCCAGCAGAGTTTGCTCGAGTGAATGAGATTAATTTAACAAGTTGATTGGCACGCGCAGACTCTAAAAATCGACGCCTACGAATGTTATTTGAAGGAGCAGGCCGCGGAAATTTCCGAACGCAGAGAGGCGAGAAAAACGTGTGTGCGAATTAGGTTACAGAACGAGGCGACTCGGAAGCTCGAGAGACTTTAGGTAGGAACTTGACCTTTTAAAGCTTGAAAATTGCGCCGGATCCGTTGTTGTTGTTTGATCGACTCTGAAGCAGGCGGATGAGCCTCCCGGCGCGTCAGGGTCGCCAGCAGCATAATTACATTTTTTCACTCTGAATTCTCCATGGGGATTTCGTTTGAATGGAAAAACAGAGACAATTTAAGGATCGGGGAGGCGGCTATTCGATCGTTACGCATTTCCGATCGGATATGAAGCCATCGGCGGCAGGGAGTGTCTAGACGTCTGATCAAATACGCTGCTGGATTTTTGCACAGCAGGGTTTATACATACCAGAGGCTAAAGTTTTAACTCGGGGATGAGAAAGACGCGGTATTCCCCAAACGGCATCCGCCCTGCCGCGTTGCCTCGTATATCTATTTCGTATGCTACATATATAAAGTGGCGAGAATAATCCACGTGCGAAATTTCCATTCCCATGCCCATCCACCAAGCACGGATCATCCCGCGCTATCCTCAATTCTAGATTGCATATATTGCAAAATTCTCATCTCACCGCGCGGCTCTCTATTTACGTTAACTCGAGCTGCCGCTCGGGGGATGTGTAAGCAATTTTTATTTGCTTCCGCGGCAGTGCCTTGGGGACGATGCTCAGCGTCGTATTATTTTCCGACGCGCAGGCTCCCACATGTACACGGAGAATATTTTATAGCGAGAATTACTATGCTACCATAATTCCCTGCTACCATATCGTCCCTATGACAATTTTTAGCAAACACATAGTCATTTTTCATCGAAAATTGGGCGATAAATGTGAAAATTTGACGAAAAATTTCCGCGATTTCCGATAGAGTACGAATGAAAAATTACCATGTCTTTGCTAAAATTTGTCAGAGGAACGATATGGTACCAGAGAACTAGCGTAGTCATTTTTTATATAAAATTCTCTCCGTGTACAGTGTCCGCAATTACCTTCCTAGTCGTAAAGTCAAATGAGTATCGCACGAGGCAGAGATAAGAGATTGATGGGAATAAAAATGGGAGCTTTTCATCGGCCGTCTCAATATATATTCGAATCCGTTTTGTTTGGCGTTGCTGGCTCGATTCGAGATACTCGTCACTCTCGCTAACGCTCACAGCAGCTAGCATCATCCCTACCGCGCGGAGTGTTGGAATCGATTGAGCGCCGAGCTCTCTCCCTCGATTTCCCGATGAGGGTCTCTTCATCCCCGCAATATAGATATCGCCGCGGCTCGACGGAGAACCCAAGCGAACAGATAAACAGCGAAAGAGAAGGGCGAAAGGGAAAAAGGAATCCCCGTAATCGCACACGGATCAAAACGATAATATACACTCGACGGGGTTTCTCGTAGAGACGCGCATAGAGAAAAAACTGTGCCTTTACCAGCGTGCCAATGAAAATCGAGAAGAAATGCTGCACAACGTTTTTGCCACCAATATATTCTTAACGCTTTGTTAACCGTCGCCGGATCGTATCGCTCTTTTTCTATCCAAGCCACAACTTTTCCTCGAAAACCTTGTTTCAAATTTTTTTTATTTAGACGTAAAACAAGTAGCATCAACAAAACCGCAGCTTTTTTCCAGTTGGACTAAAAATCGTTTTTTCACGTGCATTTCCGCATTTTTATGCGAGAATTAACTTTTTGCCTATTTTCGTCGATTTAGAATATTGGAGGCGAACGCCGATGATAAAGAGTGAGACTCACGATGGAAGAGACGAGCGGCAGCAGCAGTCGAGAAAAGTATCATCGTGCTCTGCCGGAGGAAGAAGAAGAAGAGGAAGAGGGAACAGCATCAACAGCGGTTCGCGCGTCGCCGTCGTCGGCGTTTCACTCACGTGGCAGTCCTCCACCGCGACCACGTCGTAACGATGAAATTTTAATCATTCCTCAAATTCACGACTGAAGAACCTAGCCAAATTTAAAATGAGACTCTAAGGGCGTCGAGCTGATATCGTTCGTCGTATCGCCTCAACTCTTTGGTCATCCGGTCGTCTCGCAAGGTCGAAGCGGGAAGAGCAGGCGAAAAGGCCATTCCGGGAGATGAGCGATTTACAGGCGACCCTCGAGTTCTCTCTCGAGCTTTGCAAATTTTACAATGTCGATCTTTTTCAACGCGGGTACGTTTTTATCTCTTTTTTCATTTTTATCCTTCAATCACTTTCAACTTTTTGCCTTTCGTAATTATTTATATTTTTCATCCCGAAAGGTATTATCAGATCCGAACAGCCCTCAGGGTGTCACCGAAGCTGCCAATCAAAGTCGAAGTCGACCAGTTCCGAAATCGTAAGTTCAAATTATCGTCGTTAAAAATTACATCAACAATTACTATGTCAACATAGTTCCCCGGTCATCCCCTTAATGAATTTTAACAAATACATTGTGATTTTTCATTCATCCATCATTGAAAATAAAGTTTGACATTTTTCGATCAATTTCAGATGAAAAATTACTGTGTTTTTGTTGAAATCTCAGAGGAACGAGCTGATTTGTAAAAATTGCGGAAAATGACATTTTTCGCAATTCTTCAACATTTTTCATTCATACATGGATGAAAAATTGCGATGTATTCGGTGAAATCTCTCACAGAAACAATGTGTCGAGCCTCTAAGGCATTTCGACAAATACGTCGTAATTTTTTATTCATATTCTAGTAAACGAGATGCTCACGATGGACGGTGCTTATGAATCTACTTCTATGAGGAACTATATTTTCTATTTTAGCTTCCTCAGCAATTTGCAAATTTCAATTTTTTTCATTAAAATTCTATAAAAAATCAATTTTGATATTTTTTGCTAAATTTTGGATGAAAAATTACTCAGAGGGACGATATGGTACCGGAAACCATGGCGCCATAGTAATTTTAAAAATACTTCGTGTACTTCGTGTACGAATTGAGCGATGAAAATGATTGGGAAAAATTCTTGTCCTTATAGACAAACGTTCGCTAGACACGATGGAAGCTCCGGGTACAAGCAAAAGATTTCAAATACTCTATCGAAACGAGGAAGTGACCCTTGGCACTTCGGTACTCTTTCGTGCTCATGTTCTCGTTCACGGTCACAAAATCGAGGAGGCTCTGTCACGGACACACTTCAATCTTGGTGTCGAGCTATGGTTCAGCGAACCAACGCAGCCCGGTAACATGGCGTGTGTTTCCTCGAGGTATGCCAAAACCTTTTCCCTTCGATTTCAGCCAAAAACATGAAAATCGATTCCAAACAACAAAAAAAAACCAAAATTCAAATAACAATTTCATGCAAAATGTGGAAAAAAAATTCAATTTCCGAACAATTCACGAAAAAATGGAGTAAATATTTCTCGAATAAGGGAAAGGCTTGTTTCCTTCAGTTTGCGATGAAAGGCGGAATACCGTGCGGATTGATTGCTCGCGATCGCAAACTATAAGCTGCCTCGATGTGGGACGAAAAAGAAAAAATGACAAAGATTGCAGCCGCGCGCGCAATAATAATCGCGAGCGGACGAGGCATCCCGTGTTTATGTAGACGTTTTTTGTTCCAGAGCTTTGCAACTCAACTTCGTGCCAACTAAAGGATTGCACTATCATCTGCCGGTGCTCTTTGATTATTTTCATCTGGCAGCAGTTTCAATCACGATCCACGCCTGTCTCGTTGCTCTTCATCAGCCATTCGTCAAAAAGAGTATACTCCATTACGTACAAAGCTGGTACGTAAATAATTTGCCTCAAAGGCTGCGAGGCTACTCTTCGGCAAGACGAAACACTTTCCAATTACTTTTCGCCCCTATTCCGAAAAATATCAAACTGCTAATGAATTTTGAAAAAAATCTCTTTGCAAGGCAAAAAAAGGCAAAGTTCGAGCAATTTTTATTCGAAGCGAAAAAATTATTGTTCCGAAGGAAAAAAAAAAACAAACAATTTTTCCCCCAGCGCTCCGAGAGGTGGAAAGCCATGGATCCAGTTCAAGCAGCCGCAGGGGAACGGGGAAGCGAACGCTGCGTTTCTGGCAAACCCGGTAAATGAATAATTTGCGGGATTTAATGGGATGCGAATGACGCTGAGGTTTTTTTCTGCATTTGGAATAATTTACAGGAGCCACCGACGACTCGGTGCGTTGGTTCAGCGACGAGAATCCAACACGCGAAGCTGGTGCAGCGTCAAGTGACGAAACTGTTGCTGACGGCTCGAGAATCGTTGCTCGCTGACCTGATCGACCTCGCGCGTTTACTGCCGTCCTGGGAGCAACGAGAGCTCGAAATCGCCGAGAGAAAGCACAAAGAAATGACCAAGATTACCGAGTCGGAGGACGAAATAAATATCGCTCAACTTTGCGCTCAAAACATCGTTCTTTGGAATATTTTCCTCGAAGCTTTCACCAGACAAGAAACGATTCATCAACATTTGGCGAGGATCCACCATCAATCTCGGGTATTTATTTATTTTTTATTTGTTGCCAGAAAATAATATGAAAATCGCTCGATATTTTGTTGAATACGGTCAACTAAATATTTTTCGATAATTTCAAAATTTTCGTTATTTTCGCAGTATATTTTTTTTCTAATGGAATTGTCAGCTAAATTTACGATTGGAACGACTAAAATTTGCTCCCGAAGATACTTTCTACAATATTTCTTGCTGCGACGACACAATTTTTGGGATTATTCAAAAAAACGATCTTTATCAACAAAATTTTGTTTTCACTGTAAGATCTATAGATGTTTTCTGGCACCATATCGACCCTCTGAAAGATTTGAGCGAATATGGAGAAACACTTTATTCGAAATCGACCCGAAAATATCCAATTTTTCGCTATTTTTGATAAGATATGAATGAAAAATTATAATTTATTTGCTGAAACCCCTCGAGGGGAAACTACGAGGCCATATTTATTTTTTCATATTTTCTGATATTATATTTTTTCGATTTTCATTTTTTTTAAAATAAATGCATCTATTCTTTATTTTATTTCTTCTCGTGACTCCTTTTTGAGAGACGATTTGAATTCCTAGCTAAATCTCGACAATACCTAATCCGCGAGAAAATAGTGGCCAGTCGACCGGCACTAAACGGAGATGAAATAGAAATTCGATCGAATACGTCGAAATATTAAATGAAAAATTGGGCGCAAAATATTCAAGTTTAATATCGCCGTAGACACACATGGGTCTGGGATGCCCTTTCAGAAAATTCCGTAAATTTCTCGCTTTCTGTATATCGATTAGCATTAAATAACGATAATGAAACGAATGCGCAGGTGAAACGTTTCGCGGAGGGTTTTTTTGTGCTGGAGAATCCACGGACATCGGCGGCCGGTTGTTACGACGCGAATTATCAATCGTACCAGGCGGTGAGCGAGATAGCTCGACGTTCTCGTTACTTGGCGTCGTTGCCGCCGCTGCCGGTTCATTGTCCGGAATTGGACGGTGATTTGCACACGTTGCCGCTGATATTCGAGGACCAATACGCGGATATGCAGCAACGACATCGCAACTCGGTGCCCAGCATGGACGATTGTAGCTGCGGCATCGCGGCGATACTCGAGTCGAGAACTCCGGCGAGCGTTTGGTCGCCTCGGAGCGAAGGAGCGGCTCAAGAGTTGGCAGGAATGATCGGTCCTCTGAGAGCGGCGGNAGTTGGCAGGAATGATCGGGCCTCTGAGAGCGGCGGGGAGGCTCGACTTGGTGCCGTCCTCGTTGCCCGCTCGTCACAGCAAATCGCTCGATCAATTGGGCCCGGATTTGGCGCCGAGTCAACCGCGAATTTTGCCGAAAACTTTGCCGCGTTCGGCCTCGACGCAACTTTTTCTTCCGCCTCAGAGAAATTGCGTTTTGCCGGCGAGCAATGGAAAAGGAAATCGCGCCGGTGGGCCGAGGTCAGCGCCGGTCGCGCTTCAGGCAGCTTCGCACCAGAGCACCAGCAGCTCGACTCTCCTTTTTCCACCGGGACACCAACAAGCGTGCTCAGCGCCGAATCCTTCCTTGATGAATTCCTCGATGCCAATGGCGACTTTGCCGCGGGCTAAATCGAGCCAGATCCTCGTGCCTCGTCATCAGAATCCTCAATCGTATCGAGCCAGGCGAGGGGGGACACATGTGGAAAACAACGGTGAAGCAACATCAATAACGTCGCTGCTCGCTGCCATGTTTCCGGAGCTTCCACCGAGCGGACATTTCCCTGGCTACAGAGCAACCTCCGCGAGATCGAGCAACAACGTCTGTCTCCCTTCGAGCCTCGAGCCCAAACCGGATGTGACGCGATCCCTCGACACCAGGTCGACGAGAACCGGAGCTCCGATTCCTCGAAGAATCATGCCCGGACACCGACAAAACGAGCAGCCAAAATCCTCCAACGGCATCCCCGACAATCAAGATTCTTCCCTTCGCACCGCGACCCTCGATCGCGTCACTTACCGCACCGGAAACTCCAGAAAACACCCAAACAACAACAACAACAACAACCACAACAATAATAACAACAATAACAACAACAACAACAACAACAAGTGTCAGAGCAACAGTTTGGAATGCCGGAGATATCACACGCTCGGCAAAGCCATGAGCAATTTGTTGGCTCAGCAGCAACCGTTCAACGGCTTTTCCGAGGATAATCCTTTCGAAGAAAGATCCACCGCCGCTGCCGGCGCCAACAACCTTCACCTTGACACTTTTTTTTATCGACCGAGCAACGGCGCTTCCGCGGTTGCCAGCGGAGCCAGAAATTCCAGAGAAGAAAGACCCCGAAGGCCTAAAAGTACCGAGAGGCTTTTGGACGCCGTCGCTGACGAAAGAAACGATTTGTTGTCTCACGAAATTTACACGAGCCGCGACGCCGAACGAAATCGCGACAAAAATCCCCGACGATCTCATCATCCCGGGGAAAAAAGATCCAGCAGCGATTCTTTTCCCCGCGAACCCGTTTACGAAATAATCGCCTTAAAAATCGATCCCCCGAAACCGGAAGTTCGCCAAGAGAGCCGAGTACGAAGGGACCGCGTCGGTCAACAAGGACGAAGGCCTCATTCCGCCCCGGCCATGGACGAGGAACCCGCTGCCAATCTCCAACAATCAAATTCCGCAGCTTTACCAAAAGATCGCGCGAGAAAAAGTTGCAGGAATGCCAAAGAACCGGAAATAACGAGGTATCGAGCAGCTCCGAACGCCAAGAGCGTTCTCCAAGTTGAAAACAACAACAAGATCATCGTTAAACTCGAACCTACGGAAAATAAAGTCGTCTCTCCAGCCTCCGAAGATTCGACGAAAATTGACATTTCTGCGAATAAACAGAGACTGAGGTGCGCGAGCGTTCCCGTCGAACAGAACAAAATCGTCGTTCCCAGGAGCGCAGTTTCGCTTCCCTGCATGCCGATTCGCGACAGCAAAGACACCCTCGTCGGCGAGGAGCCCGGAGAGCTCGTTATCGAGCCTCCGAGTCCGCCTTCGTGTTCGAGGCCCAGCAGCCCAGCCACCAGCACCAGTTCCGGCAACTTGACGTCCGAATGTTCCGGTTGGGTAAGCAGCGGCGATACCTCGAGCTCCGAGCAGAGGAGAGCCGCTGCTCGAGTCTCGGGCGAGCAGTTGAGACAGAAATTGGCGAAAATCGGGCCGAGGAAAGAAAGTAAAAGTTGCGTCCAGCAACAACAACAACAGCAGCAGCAGCAGCAGCAGCAGCAGGCGACGGTTGTCGAACATTCTTACGAGGAAGTTCGATTGCCACCTCCGAAAATGTTCCAGGACGAACCGCCGCCTCCCGAGGAGTTCCGCGATCCGGCACCCACCGCTCAAATGCTCGATAATCCTCTGTACCACGTTTACGAAACCGTCAAACGCGCCAAAAGCCCCAAACAAAATAAAACTGCGCCGTGCAGTCCGCAAAGAAATCGCGACTCCAGGGACACCAGAAACGACAGCAATC
Source organism: Hyposoter didymator (assembly GCA_037952995.1). Taxonomy (NCBI): domain Eukaryota; kingdom Metazoa; phylum Arthropoda; class Insecta; order Hymenoptera; family Ichneumonidae; genus Hyposoter; species Hyposoter didymator. The sequence goes on from JBAJMU010000011.1 coordinate 261,798, forward strand.
CTTACGCACCGAGAGATCTTTGCCTCGATTGCTACCAAGAAGGCAAAGAATTGTTACAATCCACTCAGGACGATGTTGCTAATTTTAAAAAATGCAAGGACGAGTTCAAACGACAAATGAGCTTCTCCGGTAGGATCTACAGGTGTGGAAGGTTATTAAGTTTCTGTCCAATTCTATTTTCTTCTCTACCAAGCTTCTTTCTATTTCGCTGGTGTCCAATATTTCCACAATTATTTATAGCACCCAAGTCCGCGCCGCGTTGGAATGGAAAAAAATGAAATAATCAATTTTATCGATGCTATTTTTCAAATCCTTGTACTCCGGTACACACGCATTTTTTTAATTTTTTTTTTTAGACTCTTTAGACAATAAAAAATTCCGTTTCTTTCTCTTTTGATGGTGAATTTTTAACCAGCGACCTAGAAACTTGCCGCAAGGACGTCCCACATTCCCGACCAGCCAATCATTGAACTTGAAAAAAAAAAAAAACAAAAGAATTTCAAAATTTTTGCGAAAATTTCAATTTTTACCAATTTCTTCTTTCGATGGGATCGTTGGCTGCTGGGAAGGAATGAGGAAAATTCTTACTCTTTTTAACCATTCGCCGTTTCCCTCTCCCGCTAATAGTCGATATCGTTTTTTTTCTTTGTTTTTCTATATGAATTTGCAAAAAAAAAAAAACAGCGATTATCCAGCTCTCGCCTCGACTCTTCCGTATTTCTCGATCAGCGACGAGTATCGTTTGTTCTCGCCCGAAGGAGCTCATCTAATTATTTGCGTTCATGGCCTCGACGGTAACGCAGCGGACCTGCGTCTCGTGAAAACGTATCTCGAGCTCGGACTGGCCGGGGCTCATCTCGATTTTTTAATGTCCGAAAGGAACCAGGTAAAATAAACAAAATGAGCAAAAAAAATTGGAGATGAACGGGGCTGGCAAAATGCACTTAATGCGGACTTGCCGATTTGCAGGGCGATACTTTTTCCGATTTTGACAAAATGACCGATCGTCTGGTCGCGGAAATTCTCCATCACATCGAGACGTCCGGCCTGAATCCCACCAAAGTCAGTTTCATCGGACATTCCTTAGGAACGATTATAATTCGCAGTGCTCTGACGAGACCAGCGTTAAGGCCGTTGTTGCCGAGGCTCCATACGTTTCTCAGTTTGAGCGGACCGCACCTCGGCACTCTTTATAACACGAGCGGGCTCGTCAATGCAGGTGAAAAAACGGAAAATCAATATTTTTTTTTCCCTTCATTTTTTCCCTATTTTTATTTTATTTTTTCTTTATCAAGGAAATTGCTGATGCAGATTGTTCATTTTTTGTTGTTGTCGTTGCCCGCAGGCATGTGGTTCATGCAAAAATGGAAAAAGTCCGGATCGCTGCTCCAGTTGGCGATGAAGGATGCGACGGAGGTCAGACGATCTTTTATGTTTCGCTTGAGCCAGAGAAGCAATCTCCAGAGATTCAAGCACGTACTGCTGTGCGGTAGCGCTCAGGATCGATACGTTCCGCTTCATTCCGCGAGGATCGAGCTCTGCAAAGCCGCCGTTCGGGACCCGAGTGATCAAGGTAAAGGCATTTCGATTATCGTCCAATTTTCAACTGGAAAATGTCATTTTTTTCACGTTTTTGTTTTCGTTTTGTTGCCGAAAATCAGGTGCAGCTTATCGGGAAATGGTTCACAATATTTTGTACCCGATAATGTCAGCATCCGGTGTGAGCCTCGTGCGATACGACGTCCATCACGCTCTGCCGCCAACCGCCAACGCCTTAATAGGCAGAGCCGCTCATATCGCCGTTCTCGACTCGGAACTCTTCATCGAAAAGTTCCTTCTGGTCGCTGGCCTCAAGTACTTTAGATAAGCAAAAAAACCGAGAGAGAATGCTCAAAGTTTGGCTGACGAATTACGAGGAATGATGAGCAAGGAGAAGAAGGAGGAGGGGGGAAAAAAATGTGATACGCGATAAAAATAATGACGGCGCCTCTCGCTTCCTCGATTTGCAGAGAGGCGAATAGTTTTAAAACAAACGATGCGATCGCGAGGACTGAAAATATCGACGTTACCAATTATTTCGGCGTTTCTCGAGGGCCTCCGGAGGGGAGGAGAAGGAACGAAGCAAAAAAAATGGGGCCTACTGGCGAGGACGTGGAAAAAAGGCGCGAGAACAATGCGAAAAAATCATGATCGCGGGGCCATTGGTCGATTTTTTTTCATTAGCCTTTAAAATCGTCGCTCCAGCGTCTGTTTCGAGACTCGCGATTGAAGAGGAAGGGAGGCGCGAGAGAGAGAGAGAGAGAGTGGTTGATGATGAAAAGTCGGTCCGAAAATCAGGGTAGCACGACGTAAATTATCAAAACGAATAGAAAAAAAAAGAAAAGAAAAAAAAACAAGAAATTAAACGAAATAATAGAGACGCGAATAAAGTTGGGATAATTTAATTCTCGCAAGAGCATAAAGCAAAGGCATCGACGAGCGAAAACAAATCGCAATCGAACTCGAACCGCGTCGGCCTAAATTCAAGATCGAACTAATTTTCGAATCTTTTGTTTTCCTTTCGTATTAAGCCGAATCGGCAGCGTGTGTCCGATCTTCATAAACTTATCTCGATCTAGTCGTGCGTCTACGTGTATGAAAAATAATTCATTATAATTATAAAATGAATTTTCCTTTATTCGGAATATCTTATTATCGCGGATTATCGAAATATCGATATTTCGTTAACGGACAAAAAATAACAACCAACGACTGAGTCATTTTTAACCAAATTCATCGTCGTCACGTGAAACAAACAAAAAAAAACAAAAAACAAAAAAAAATGAGATTGAATAAATAAATAAATAGAAGGAACGTTGAGCCTCGAGGATCGAGTATCGGCCATTCGCTTAAACACACGGGTCTGTGAGACCCGGGCTTTCCTTCTCATCGTATTGCCCGAAAATTTCGTTCTTCGGGTCCCCCAGACCCAGTTTGAGGCTCAATTTTTCAAGGCGAACGAAATCTTGCAGATTGGGCGGTATGAGTAAGAAAAAAAAACGTATAATTAATACGCGCCGTCGAGTAAAATTAGGAAAGTTACGAAACGTATGTCAATTGTTCCCTTGGGGTAAATGTCGTGAGCGTGATAGAATGTTCGATTATCCATTATTATTATTATTATTGCGAGTGAAAAAGAAAAAACGCACGAGTTGTTGTTAGGGGAGCGAGAGCGCCAAAAGTTTTCAGCATTTTATAGACTCTCGAAGGCGAAAACTAAAAATCATCATTTTCTTCCTAATCTCTGTTTTTTTTGTCTCTTCGTGTGGACGGACACGAGTCGAGCGAGCTGCTGAATGCGTTTTGAACGACCGAGTCGTTGTAAAAATTCAGGTCACGAGACCTGGAGGAAAAAAAAAACAAATCTTTCTCGATTGACTTTGCAAATGAGACTTGGGGAAAACGAGGATACTTGGTGGATATATTTATACGATGTGAACAAAAAGTGTTCAGAGTTATAATAACGAAGAGTTGAAAAGAAAAACGTCCCTCCAAATAGAGATCTCGATTGCTCAGAAGATTTTCATTTCGTTACGTGAGCGATTGCGCTCATTAGCCAAGGATTCGAAAAAGCATGAAAAACAAAAAGCGACTCGCCGATTTTCGCGAGCGGTGAAAAAAAAAATACAATAAACACACACAAAGTTTCGTAAGTTCGTTGCATCGTCCGGATCTTCAATGGCCAAAAATCATATTCTGTCGCCCTGCCGTAGAATTTTAGGAGAGAGAAAAAAAAATCCGAGGATGAACCAACGTCGACCGAATTAAAATGAAAAAATAAATACGACGCGTATGGAATTAATCTTGGGATCGTGCACAAAATTTATTCATCAAACGAATCCAAGATTCGTGAAAAAAAAAAAATATAAAAAACAAATAATCAATCAAGGCCAAAAAACGATCCACAATTTTCTCTGTTTTTCGCTTTTCCGATACTCCGTACTACATAGACTTATGCGTGAAACAACAACAACAACAACAAACAGACTAAAATGATTGATCAATTTTTTCCACTGTCGTCCCATCGTTTGCTCAAAAAAAAAAAAAAAAAAAAA
>JBAJMU010000011.1:265909-303452 GCA_037952995.1 Hyposoter didymator
AAAAAACAAAACAAAAAACAACAACGTCGCACGACTAATTATTGCGTTCATGTAAAGTTGTACGATAATCCAAGTCCAATCGGTGAGCATGACTTTTTAGACAAGTTTGCGTGAAGCACGTAACTCGAAGAAATGGAAAAAAAAACGAGAAAGAAAAACGAGTGTGTTTTTCAAACGATTTAAAAAATAAAGGCACAAATAATTTTCTAGTTAATAGCCGAGCGCGCGTGCTCGGTCGTATGAGACTTTGCGATTCAAGGAAAAGAAAGAAAAATACACTGTAAATTTAAGGGGAGGAAAAAAAAGTTTTGAAAAAACAGGAAAACGTTCGAGGAAAAGGAAGAAAAGGTACGAGCTCCGCGAGGTTGTGTCAGGGATATTCGCCGAGCGAGCCCTGCCGGACATGCCACGTTTACGGCGCTGACAAGGTGAAACACCAAAGATTTAAAAAATTACAAAGATATTTAAACAAATAAGATATTAATGATGAATAAATGAATTTTAATGAACATTTCATCAATGAACGTTTGCAGTCAAACGATATGTATACAATATACATAATTATATAGGTGTATATGTATATATGTATAAAACATCGACTCTATCAATATATACATATACATATATAAAATATATATATATATATACATGTGAGATAGATAAATAAAAGAAATCGTAATTATTATTACAACTTTTTTCGCGATCGATCCAACGATCCTTCGGCGACTTTGGTCCTCGCTGCAGCCAGCGTTTCCCTTTGTTCGTTCTCGTCTCTTGAATTCGTTTTGAGATTTTTCAAAAATTAACGTTTTTCGCCATTCTTTTTGGCTCTCGAAAATTAGTGGATAAAAAATTTGAAGAGTAACGTTTTTCTCAAAGATTATATTATCCGTAAAATTCGTCTTTACACGATCTTGATAATTTTCAAGCGCGACATGAATTCGATTAGAAAAAAAAAATGGAAAATCTTAGAAAAAAAAANAAAAAAAAAAAATTCATCGTTTGATTTTCTTCGTTGACGCTGATTCCGCGATGAGGAAAAATCGCACGCTGCACCCCGGGGCTCAGTCGTACGCACGTCTTTGATGAATTTTGAAAAAAAATTTGTAAAAATTTCGATACGAAAAACGCGTCGCTCTCCAGCCTGGCGAGAGCGGGGAAAAAAAAGTTTGCACGCTCCTTTTTGGTCGCTATGAAAATTGCTAATAAAATGCCAGAAAATTGGCAAATTTTCAGTTTTTCTCGACGCTCCCCAACGATGAACAACGCGAGGTCGATTTTTTTCATCTTGCTTGCCCGTCAACGACTTTCCAGCTCGTCGCGTTCGTCCGTGTAACGACCCTCCGAGGAATTAACATATCGTGAATTCTTGCTTGAACGCGTTTTCGAATTTCCACGTCGCACGTTGTTCCCTGCCTTGTTTACGTACGAATACTCTCGTGCGTTCTCCAAACCGGCTATTACACAAGCACCGAGCGCACTTCTGTTTAGATTCATTGGCGACGCGTCGTACCACTCGTTGCTCTCAGGATCGTAACATTCCACGTAAGCGATCGGCTCCGAACCTACGTTCATTCGTTTTTAACTCACCCTGCTGAACTTTTGCAATTTTGCTTCATAAAATAAAGTAAAATTTCGTCTTTATAAAATAAAATGATGTTTTCATGAAAATTAACTTTCGGCATTGTAAAAACCTAGTTTCTATTCGCGCCGTAACGACAATTCGCGAACGTAGGGGGAGATCAAAGAATCTTCCGGTGGATAGTTGGAAATTGATTTTTTACATCAGTAAGAAAAGGCGCTTTGATGTGAAATGTTTGGAAATACCGTTAAAGCCGCCAACAACGAAAATCATGTCGTCGAGGACGACGGTCGCAAAGTTGCTTCGTGGACAACACATTTCCGAAATGGTGTGCCAAACGCCCTGGTGGGGACTATAACGTTCGCCTAAGAAGAAAATTGAAAGAAAGTTTCGAGGATACAAAAAAAAAATTGCATTTGTTGGGAGAATTGAACGGGAATGGAAGAAAAATGAACCTGAGGAGAGTCTGGTCGTTCCGTCGAAGCCTCCGAGAGCATAGAGGCTGTTTCTAAATGCAACGAGAGAGACTCCGGTGCGCGGATCGGACATGGATCGAATGTAGCTCCACTGATTGGCCTCGACGTCGAAAACCTCGGCGGAGGAGAATATTTGAATACCGTTGAAGCCTCCGACGATGTAAATTTTGTCATTGAGCGAGGCAGCCCCAGCGTCCGATCGTTGGGTGTGCATCGAGGGTATCATTTCCCATTGATTTCTTTGCGGATCGTAACGTTCCCCCGAACTCATTCTCGTTCGTCCGTTGAATCCTCCGAGTGCGTAAATCTTTCCAGCTTGAAAAATATTTTCACACAAGCATGTACACACTCGGGTCTAACAGACCCTTGGCTCCTATGAAAAGTCATTTTTTCCTTTTCTTTCACTGTATTATTATTACCATGAGTGCAGACACTGACGTAACAACGAGCGTGATACATGCAGGCTCGCTCTCGCCAATCCTTGCTCACAGGGTCGAAGCAACGAACGGTGTTAAAATGCTCGTTCCCGTTGAATCCTCCGATAATGTAAATTAGATTGTTCAGAGCGCACATTCCGTGATAAGAACGCGGCGTTGAATCGGTGTTTGATGATAAAAACCATTTGTCCGCCCTGATTAATTTTTTTTTTTTCCATTTACTTCAACAAGTTTCGTCAATTATGAAATTAAATGAATTTTTATTCATCGTTGTTAATAATTATTATCAATTATCAATCATAATTAATTATAATTACAATTATAATTAATTAATTAATTCAATTAAAATAATTAACTAATTATTTTATAATTAATTAATTAATAATTAATCACCTCGTGTCGTAAGTTTCGACGAAACTGGTGGGTGACTCGGCGATCCAGCCGCCGACAGCAAACAAAATTTCGTACGGGATTCTCGGTCTTGTAAGAGGATTTCTGAGGTCGATGTCGTTGTGACCGATCGAGGCTGCTTTTTTCTGACGTTCTTCCTGATCGGCGAGATAGGCATTGGCGGGAGAAAGAATTTTTTCATAACACTCGTCCGTCTCGTCGATCGATTTCCACCCGAGAACGTTGTGCCTAAAGTATTTGTAACTCATCAGACCGAATCTCACACATTCGAGAAGCTTGGTCAAACTCTTTCGACGCTCTGCTATCGGGCCCGACTCGGTCCAAGCTTTTATAGCCTCGAAAACAATCTCTTCGTTCCTGACGTTCAATTCGTCGTCTCGTAATATCCCGACCAACTCCTCCGCCTCGAGGTCCTTGAACTCTTCGCTCTCGAGCACTATTTGCTTCAAATTGTGACATATGTACTTGTGCCCTTTCTCCGCGAGATCGCGGCAGAAATAGTGCCGAGCGAACTTGAAAATTCCTGTACAAATTTCGGCTTTATCCTATTTTTATTTTATGAAAATTTGTATAAACGTTCTTGGCACCGAAACTAACAGCATGAAATCTGAGAATGAAATTTTCTTATCGTCGATATTTTGTTGAATACAGTCAACTAAATATTTTTTGATTATTCCAAAATTTTTGATAATTTGACAGTATTTTTCGTTTCTAACGAAATTTCACAGCGAAATTTACGAGTGGAACGACTAAAATGTGCTTCCGAAAAGATTTTATAAAATATTTATTGCTCCATTGACTAAATTTTTGGGATTATACAAAAAATCGTTTAGTCGAACGTGGATCGAACAAAATATTCATCTTTTTCAACAAAATTTTGTTTTCAGTCCAGTTTTCTCCTCTTTGAAGAAAAATGTTCTCGCGTTCAGAATTTCAGAGCCTATTTATTTATTTCCAATTTTTCATTTACCCTTCGTTGAAAAGTTACGAGGAAAAAAAAACAAAAGAAAAACAAAACTTCAATTTACACGCGTTCGGATGCTGGGAAAAATAAAAAATTAGAAATGAAATAGCTCAAATATTCTAGAGGTCGGAAAAGGAAAAGAAAGTTGTTTGTTGTAATGTCAAGAACAAAGGCCGAGGCGATTTTTTGAATCGAATCGAAAATTACCCAGACAATTATGTGGCCTGAGCTCCTGCAACAAATATCGACAGCAAAGCTGCACGACGCCCAACACTTCGAACTGATCAGCAACCGGCAACAGTTGCTCGACATTATCGGAGGTTACGTTACACGTGCCCGTGTACGCGTAGTCGATTATAAGCCGAAATATATCGGCGCTCACGTTACTTATCGACACTTGGTTTATCTCGCTCTTTCCACCTTTTAAGCTACTTGTAAACAGAGTCTTGAAATAGGGGCTGACAGCTGAGAGAATTACGCGATGTACCGGAAAGACTTGGTCCATTGCGCACCTGACAGCTCCATCGCAAAGTTGCTCATTTGCCCTAAAATAACGTTTTTCATGCCAAAAGGAATATTGAAAAGGCACGAAGGAAAATGCACGCGTATTCCCACTGGCAAGAAATAAAATAACATGCATCCGCGCGTGGAATCGATAAAAACATTGGCGACGCGTTTACCTCAGTTCCGACAGGACCGAAGGAAATTCGACAAGAGCATAATTGGATGGGGAACAAACGCATTTTCTCGGTCTCGCGTTGTGTTTTTTCCTGGCGGTCAGCTGTTTGAGCCTCGATCCATTGACGCTGGTGGTGGTTGTGCTCTGTGAGCTCGTAGTCGTGCGATTTCGTGATATCTTTTTGACTTTGATGCGACAACCGGGACCGCTCGTACAGTCCATAATGCCAGGGTGTGAGCAAGCTGTCAGTTTTATCGATGCTCTACCGATTTTTCCGAGCAGCTCGGACTGATCAGTCATGCCCGCGATCGAACCACCGCTGCTGCTGCTGCCTGTACGCGCGATATCGCCTCGAAGAACGCGACGCCATTCGCCATCGTGACAGAAGAACAACGAAAAAAAGAAATTCACATTTGCGACAGCGACGGGGTGGGAGTTGCGCGAAATGACAGCAGGACCATCGGGTGAGCAGTTATGAAGAGCGCTTCTTTACCGACCGCTGCTTCTGCACAATCGAAAAAACGTAAATGGCGAACGAAAGCGGGGGCTGAAATAAAAAACATTCTCATTCTCTGGCATATACGACGGTCACCCATCCATCCAATGGCTCTCGAAATCTTTTCTTTCAGATTGCAAGCAGCCTCGTGGACTTTCATGATATTTTTAGCGCGGGAATATTGTTTCCCGGTCTGTTTGCGCGCGGGTAAATTGGCGCTACACATCCGCGCGCATGCATACACATCCGGTGGGTTTGTCGCGACGCGTCGTAAAATAAAGGCTTTGCACGGCGGTAGCCGGGAGAGCAGAACGGCGCGAATCGATATTCGGGGGTGTGTACAGCGGCGCGCCGCGGTACATAGAGTCACGTGCACACGTATGGGGCAATACGTGTGTTGGTATAGATTGTGGGTGGGTGGATGCTATCGCGCGGCGGCACGAAGAACCATCCCTAGGCTCGGTCGTCGGCCGCCTGCTCATATTATTATTGTAGAAAAAGCACCGCAGCAGGTTGTTCCGTTGCGAAATAAGCCCCGCGCGGCCAGCAGCAGCGTGACAGCCACACCTAGCAGCAGGCTTTACGAAAATCATTTTTCCCTTCGGGCAAAATCGCCTCGGCCTCGAAAGTAAAAAACAAACGCGTCGATCCCTACGACGACGTATACGCGCGCGGCTGCTACTGCTTCGCCGAAAGTCCAAGTGAGACGGAGCGAAACCCGCCCTTCGGCGACCCCTCACCGCGCGCCCCCTTCCAACCGCGACGCAAGGTCGATTCACTTTCGTTTGGCCATTCCCCCGCGGCTCGTTCTTTCGGGATCAACAGCGACTACCGGAAGAACCGAATTGCGTATAAAAATAGCCAGGTAAAAATAATGTCGCGGGATCGCGCGTTTGAGATCGTGAATTGGGCTCCATTTTTTAAATTAAAAAAAGTGTCAAAATACCCCGGCGTCGCACACGTCCCGGGGAAAGTGTATTTTTCATTCCATGCTTTTCGAATAAATTTTTGATGAAAAATTGTTCTTTCCAGTAGAAAGAAAAGTGATTTTCGAAAATTGTGAAAAATCATGGAATTGACCGGACGGGTGGCTCTGGTCACGGGAGCGGCTTCCGGTATCGGGAGCACATACACCGAGGAGCTGTTGAATCACGGAGCCAAGGTAAGACATTTTTTTTTCCATCCCCATCTCTGAAGAAGAGATTTTGAAAAAAAAAACGAAAAAATCTTGTCCAGGTTTCAATTTGCGACATCAATGGGGTTGAGGGTGAGAAACTGGCGAATTCACTCGCGGCGAAACACGGAAAAGATCGCGTGATATTTTGTCAATGTGATGTGACCGACTATCCTCAGTTCGAAGGTATACGGAAATGCAAATTGAAAAAAAAAAACAAACAAACCAGAAATAGGATAAAGTCAAAACAATTTTATTTGTCAGAATCATTTCGTACGACTATCGCCGTGTTTGGACACATCGACATAGTCATCAACAATGCCGGAATAATGAACGACCGATTTTGGGAGCTCGAAGTCGACGTCAATCTGGTACGAATTTTTCTACATGTTTTTTCCCACGAAAAAAGGGGGAAAAAAAACACGAAATAAAAATTGCCACGTGCCTTACAGAACGGGGTGATAAGGGGGATGTTGTTGGCTCAACGATTTTTGAGCGCCGAACGAGGTGGAAGGGGCGGAGTGGTGGTGAATACCGGAAGCAACGTTGGTATAACACCGTACGTGAGTTTGCCGATATATTCAGCAACGAAAAGTGCGATCGTCAGTCTCACCAGAGCGTTCGGGGTGAGTGTTGGTCGATGAGAAACGAGCGTACATTCGAAAACGATGAAAAAAAAAATTGAGCATGTCCCCTTATATACGTTTGGGTAGTGTGCATCCTTTTGCGAGAAAGACATGGCACCGGCGCCATCCGGTGGCGGATTTTGGAACTAAAATTTTTTTTAACGCCACGGCGTGTTTTCTCCACTCAGGATGATTATCACGTGAATTTGACGGGCCTGAGGGTGATGGCGCTCTGTCCAAACGTCACGTGCTCCCAAGGAGACGTAGCTCCGACGACTCTTCTCTCCCCGCTGTACGAGGATGCTTGGCACAGCGATACAGCCTCCTACGTCCCGCAGAAACCCGAGCACGTTGGCAAAGCTCTGATCCACATATTACGCACCGGACGCAGCGGAAGTGTCTGGCTCGTAGAAAACGGCTTGCAGCCCCGCGAACTCGTATTTCCGTAGCCATAACCACGATCCTCTCGTCAATCGTAAACCGCATCTACAGGCTGTTTCGATAAATATATGTCACCCTCTTTTTGCCCTGGGAGAACGCGAGGCCAAGGTCATCCGAAGGTCATCTCGACATTTTCGCTTGCAACGACGTCCACTTTTTATCTTTTATTCCGATTGCAAATTTCGAGAGCTTTTCAAAACACCACCACGGAATTTATTTCGATCGTCCGACTCGCGAGGTACGCGCCTCGACGACGATTACAAAAATATTATTTAAAAATAAATTCTTACCTTTATCCTCTCCAACGTTTTTGCCTTTCAAGCTTTCGGGGAAAACACGTTGAAAATTATCAACGTCACAGCCTGTAGATAAAAAAATACATAATCCATCGCGATCCTTCCGGAAACGCACAATTCCTCGCTTCGAGAAGCAAAAAATGAAAAAAAAAAAAAAATAAAATAGACTTTTCTTAACCCTCTGAAGCGGGCTGTTGTCACAATGATAACGCATTAGGTCAAATTCGAAAGGCGGAAGGAAGAAATTTCGGGCGTTTTACGCTCCGCGCTTCAAAGGGTTTATCGAATCGCTAAATAAAAAAATTCACGCGTCGCTCTTATCAACATTAATCTGTCAGTAATCCACCCAACGTCCGCGTGATGGGGAAACCATCTTGGGGAAATATAAATTTCATGTAAAACGTGTGTAATACGATTTTAGATACAATTTTTATCGCAACGCCCTTGTCGTAAATTTACAGTTTTTTACGATGTCGAAGTTTGCATCGTTGGAATGCAACGAAATTGTGTTTTTTCTTGAGCAGAGCTCGTGATTTTTATTCAATGTCTGGTCAAGAGAATAAAACGATCTCTCTTGGAAATCCCAAGAGAAATTCGGCACGAAAATTGTCATTGTTTTTCAAATTGAACAAACAATTGATAGAAAAATGCGTTTTTGGTTGCACTCGAACGTTGCGAACTTTAATGCCATGATAGTTTTCTATGGAATTTTGAATATCAAGTATGTGCCATTACTTTATGCGAGAAAATGGTATTTTGGCGGTGAAAAAATGACATGATTTCTTCGCTCATTCCTACGTGCATGTGTATCTTCGCGAACCAATAAAACGCCTAGCTTTTTGAAACCGTCTCTCTTTACTCGATATTTATTTTTTATCCCCTTTCCCCTTCTAAAAAGTCGGTGAGTGACAATGCCCAGGAGGCCTCAGCCTCCGTTTTTTTCTCGAAAATCGTGAATAAATTTTTTTTGAAAAACGCAATCGACGAGAACTCTACACGAGGACACGCAGGGTGACTCCCTGCATCTCCTCGAATTGACAGATCTACGAAAACGCGTTTTGTTGATCCGGTATCTCAGGGTCAAAGTTTTTTATTTTATTTTTTTGCACCCTAGTTTTTTAAAAAATTCGTCGAAACAAGAGAAACAACTGAAAAGCCGAATCGTCGTATGAAAATTTCCAGTCAATTTTAACCTCTTTACCACTTTCAGAAAAAAAAAAGAAAAAAAAAAGTTTTTGGTCCTAAATTCGAATGAAAATGACAAATTAAAGGATCCAACATGCTCTATGGATTTTTTCGTCGTTCCACCAGTCTCGTTCGACTCGTAAACAATAATCTCGGAATAAACACCACAGGATCAACTTCCGACATAAAATCTCGCGTGCAAAAAAATTTCTGGTCATGGTCGGGGAAGAAAAACGACGTAAAAGATAATCTGAACGTTATTAAACCTCGACAAATGGTGTGGTGAGTACAAATTTTTTCGAATCTTGATTTTTCACATTCTTTAAGCAATTTTGCTTTCATGCAATGCAACGTGCTTGAAATGTCCCAAAACATCGAAAAATCATATCTCGAAAAAGATGTCCGCATGTGTGTGTGACTAATTGTGCGTGCGGCATTTCGAAATTTTCAACAAAAAAAATCGTAATCGTAAACTTTCGAAAATTTCAAGATTTATCATCAAATTAATTTCTAAAGGGTTTCATAATAGGGAGGTTGGTATTGAATTTGAGAATTATTAGTTGAACGGTTGAAATTATATGAGCTTGAAAAATTTTACGAAAAATTGTCCAACCGCTCAATTTTTTGTATTTTTATCGATTTCTGTACAAAAATCGATGCGAAATGGATGCTGTGGAAAAAACTACGGACAGTGACGAGAAAGATGAACGTTTCTTCGATCCGGAGTGCAAGGTGGCCATAGTTTTGGGCGGGTCGACGGACATGGGGCTCAGTGCCGCTGATTCGCTTCTTTATTATGGTGCCCAAGTGAGAATTTCTATCAAGAAATTTCCCGATGGGAAAAAAAAAAAAACGTATGGCGTCCGGAAAAAATGGGAATTAATTATCGTGCCGGTTGTTTCAAGGTCGTGATTCTGGCTGACGAGGATCAACGCGTAGGAAAAGACGCTGCTCAGGGTCTGTGTGATTTTTATGGGAAAAATCGAGCGCGATTCGTTCGTTGCGATCTTCGAAGTTTTTGCCAGTTAGAAGGTTTTTTCTCCATCTTTTCAATCCTTCGTTTCCAAAATTATGACATTCCTCTGATTTGGACTTTGAAAACACACGCACAGGCCTCTTCGAGGAGACGATCTGCAAGTACAAAAAAGTCGACGTGCTCTTCAGTAATCTCGATCGAAACAATTCTCAAATGTATGCGTCGCGAGTGAGGAGTTGCAAGCAAGTTCCCAAAGCTTCGGAAATCGATGACACCAAATTGGTATCACGACATCCACTCATTTAACCATGTGATCCGGGGGGATCACATGGGTCTTTCAGACCCGAGCGACAACGTTTTTTTCCAAAATCTCGTTTTTTTAAACGTTTCATTTCCAAATGAAACGAATGCAGCGACTCTAAAAACAAAAAAATCTCAAAGTAGAATCAATAGAGAGTATTCCGGAATTTTCCCAGATTTTTTTCTCTCCAAATACGTGAGATTTAAGTGGCAGGACTCGTATGGGTCTTTTTGACCCAAGCGACAACGTTTTTTTCGAAAATCTCGTTTTTAAAACGTTTTATTTTGAAACAAAACAATTGCAACGAATATAAAAAACGAAAAACTTGAAAGGAGAATCAATGGAGAGTACTCCAGAGTTTTTTCAGCATTTTCCCTCCAAATACGTGAACTTTTATCTCTCCAAGGACGGAAACGACCCGGAGTGCCATAAAAAAATCACGAGATTCGTAAAAATTAGTCCCTCCGTGTCGAATGTAGATAAAAAAATGTTCAATCTATTTTCAAGAGCAATACAGCAAAGGCGATCAGAGCTGGAGTAAAGTACATGGGAATTAAACATGGAAAAGAGAAAAGTGGTGGAATAATAATAAACGGTACGAGTATCATCGGTTTCATGGGCTGGCCCGAAGACCCAGTGCCAATTTATTGTTTCAATAAGGAACCGGTTGCCGAAACCACCATGGATTTGGCCGTAATACCATTTTTGTCGACAGTCAAAATTTTATCGAATTTTTCGATAATCGTTCAATAAATTTTTCCCCATCCTCAAAATTCCATTCATTTTTACGTAGAAAATTTATCCTGTGGAAAAAACTGGAGTACGAATCGTTGCAGTTTTGAGGTCCCAAAGACCATTGGCCCAAATCGGTTTGCCCGATTTTCCAAGAACGAGTTCAAAGACCTGCATCGACGATTTTTCATCGGCGAGCTCCGAGCCACCACCGTAAATAATAAAATATGAGAATTAATCGTTGCGTCAACGATTTTTCATAATTCCTCATTTTCCAAATTTTTGTGCGCAGAGAATCACGAATCGGGAGAGCTCTGGTGCACCTCATGTCGCGAGCACCAACCGGGACGACGTGGCTTTCGGAGCCAGCGCCTTGTACCCGTGAAATTCCATGGCAAATCCATTTTCCAACGAAACAAGGCGAGACGATCGATCCTCGCGTGTACGAGGAGCAGGAGCATGTAAAAACAAATCAAAATCTTTTATTCGATCAAAATTCAAAATTTCGCAGATAATTCGAAAGAAAAGAGAAAAAAAAACAATAAAGCTTTTCCTCGCGCAGAACTACGCGATGGCTTTCGAGCCCATCGTTGCAGCGACGTCGCTCAATTGCCATCCAAACTGTTCCGAGCAGATAAAGTGCAAAAAAATCTGGTGAAAAGAAAAAACGAGGAGCGCACAAAAAGTGAGTTGTTATCGACTTGGACGATTGAAGCGAAACAAGTGATTAGATTAGTCATGTGCATTTTTCGTGACACGTGCAATATCATATCGTTGCAGCCGTGCAGGCGAAAAGCGCTTTGCAAAAACTCATAGCGACTGCGGTGTCTCGTATATATATAGCAACATGGCAGCTTCTCCTTTGGCACATTCGCCGTGCGGTACTCATCCAAGTCTGTCGATTCATTCATTCGATTGTTAATCAATTTTGTTGAATTTAAATTGGAAAAAAAACAAATTCAAAATGTCATCAGTTCGTGGCAAAGGGGTGATAGTAACCGGAGGAGTCAGTGGTATTGGCTTGCAGTGTTGCCACTTCCTGCTAGCCCATGGTGCCAAGGTACGCGCCGGAAATGCATAAAAATAAAAACACATTTTCTCGCTTTTCGATTTCGTTCGTAAAAAATTGTATTCCAAAATTTATAAATCAGGCTGTAGCAATTCTGGATTTGCCGAGCTCCAATGGTGAGAATTCCACGGACGCGCTCAATAAACAGTTCGGAGCTTCGCGTGCTTTTTTCTTTCCCACTGACGTCACCAAACGTGCAGAATTCGAAGGTACTCGTTTCTTCTCCTCGCATTTTCGAAATCGAAGAAATTAAATTAATTTTCTTCTTATCGCAGTCGTATTCCAAAAGGCTGCAAAAATTCTCGGCGGTTTGGACATTCTTATTAACAATGCTGGAATCCTGAACGACGCAGCTTGGGATAAAACGATCGACGTTAATTTTGTAAGCAGAAATTTAACAATTTCGTATTTTTCTATGTTTTTATCAATTTTTTTAGTTTGTACTGACTTTGAAATCGATCATTGACTTGGTTCTATTACGATAGACCGCTGTTGTGAAAAACACACTGTTGGCTTACGATATCATGGGCAAACACAAAGGTGGAAAAGGTGGCGTTGTCGTAAATATTGCATCCGTCGTTGGTATCAATCCCTATCACGATCTTCCGGTTTATTCCGCCACCAAGTTTGGTGTTGTCGGTTTCACGCTCTGTCTCAAGGTAATTTTCACCTTTTTTTTTCGTAAAACGTCGAGATTTTGGCACGTGGAATTTGTATTGTTTGGAAAAAAAAGAAATTTCGAGAAAAAAAAACTTTTTTTTTCGTTCCTTTGGGCCAGCGAATTTTTTTCGATAATTTTGAATTTTTTAAACAAATGAATAGGAACACTTGGCAACGACTGGAGTCAGCGTGAGAGTCATGTGTCCCGGGGTGACTGATACTCCGATCTTAGGTGGACTCGCCAACGTCAACAATAAGTTTTTGAGCTTCATCGACAACGAATCGGCCGCTAAAACGTTGTTGGAGTTGCCTCGACAACCGTAAGTTGACGAAAACCACCAGCGTAGTTGATTATTTTGAGGAGGGAGGCTAATCGAGCATTTTTCCATGTACGGGGACATTTTAGAGCCGAACGAGTCGGGGAAGCGGTGGTCGAGCTGATCGAGAAGGGAACGAATGGGGCAATCTGGGTCAGTCAGACTAACGAACCACCCTTCGAGATCCACGTTGGCCAGAACGAGCAAATCAAAATGTGAAAAATCTCTACCACGGAATCCATGCAAATTGTGTCACTATCGATCCATTTTTTTGTGAAATAATGAAAAATTTTCATTTGTCTCTGTAAATAAATAAATTATGGACATTTTTTAATTTCTTTGCATTTTATTTATAAAATTACTTGCCGAAAAAAATGGGATTCGAACGAACGAAAAAAATTATGGAATTATTTTTTTTTTTTTTGCATTTGGTATCGAAATAATTGCATCGCGGTCTCCTCTTTTTTCTACACTTTCTCGATAATGCTCGGACGAGCGACGAGGGGGTCAAGGAGCCACGACCAATAAGCCGACGTATCAGTTTGCTAGAAATCAACGAGAAGGCGAGAACGTTCGATTCTTCTTCACTCGCATTGACCAACGAGAAAGAGAATAAAATTGAAAAAAAAAACAAAAATTGCATCGATTTAGTGTTTTTTGAGGTGCGAAGGAATTTTTGAAAAATGCAGATAAAAGATAAGCGAGCGATCGTGACTGGAGCCGCTAGCAACCTGGGAATCGCTTTTACTCGAGAATTGCTCAGAAATAGCGCAGCAGTGAGTTTTCATTTGAATTTATTAAAAAAACGAAAAATTAATTATTCAAAATTCGATATTTTGTTAACTGGAAAATTTACGTCATGGCAGTGCGTCGTAATGATCGACATTCGAGAATCAGCTGGGCAATCGGCAGCTGATAAACTCAACGCAGAATTCGGTCAAAACAGAGCTGTTTTCGTGCCTTGTAACGTCATCCAAAGTGCGGAATTCGATGGCGAGTATTTATCAGAAATATTTCATTTTCATTTTCTTCATTTTCAAGACTTCAAAACGTTTTTTCACAAAGATTTTCATTAAAAAATTGATAGTTCCAATGTTTTTCAAAATCAATCAATTTGATTACATTTTCGAAACTATCTTCGATCTATTTTTTGTTGAAATTTTTCATTTCTCGAATTTTCCACATTTTCGAAAGATTTCTCATGGTAATTAAAACGAATAAATTCAATTGATTCTTCGAAACTATTTTCGTTCAAGATTTTTACGCAATTTTTCATTTTCCTAATTTTCCAGACGCTCAACTGTTTTTTTTTTATCAGAAAATTAATATTTTCGATGTTTTTAAAAATAATTGAATTTTTTTTTAACATTTGAAAAAAATTATTCAGCCGTATTTAAAAACGCCGTGACGAAACTTGGTGGATTGGATATTCTCGTGAATAATGCTCAAGTGGTCAACGAAGACGACTATTCAAAAGCCATCGAAGTCAATGTCGTGAGTGATTGCGACGAAGAAATGTCGAATCGAAAAGAAAAAGATTTGTGGAATTGTTTGCATTGTTGGTAATTTTGTATTTTGTTCCTTCCAGACGGCTGTGGTTCGTGGAACTTTTTTGGCTGTCCAACAGATGGGTCGGGACAATGGTGGAAAAGGCGGAATCGTTGTTAACATTGCCTCGGTCTTGGGTCTCGAAGCTTGTCCACAATTGCCGATTTATTCAACGACGAAACACGCGGTCGTGAGTTTCAGTCGATCGTATTCGGTGAGTTTTCGTCAGATTTTCATTTTTTCTATTTTCCGAATTTGAGTTTATTGAATTACGTAAATTTTGATTTTTCAGCAACCGTATCATTATCGACGTACCGGAGTCAGAATCATTGTCCTCTGCCCCGGAATTTCAGAAACTCCGGTTTTGGAAAGTTTTACCAACGACGAATCTGATAGCGATTCTGAAAATACCGAAAATACTGAAATCTCAGGTTTTGCTTGCCCGAACGTGCATCCGCAAAGGTAAACTATTTTTTACTACAAAAAATGTCTCAAACCGAGGTATTTATTCGAACGCGTCTCACGAGTAAACTATCAGAGATGAAAGAATCTCTCCGGAGTTTTTTTGTAGGAAATTTCATATTCTAAAAGTTTGGTCCTATGAAACTTTGCTCCATCTCCAACCGTTTGGGCAGTACGAGCGATGAAACAACGCCTCGAACGATAATGTGTAAAGATTTTTCAAAACAAATTAAAAAATTCATTCGCATATTCGTTTTGATTGGTAGGTCGGAAGCAGTTGCGCACGGTTTGGTGTACGCGATAAGATGTGCCCAAAACGGAAGTATTTGGGTAAGCGAGGACAGTCAACCAGTTTACGAGGTTCAACTGCCGGACGCGATGCCACAAAAGGAGATGAACGAAGAAATTTCCAATCCAGAAACTTTGGCATGAAACTTGAATAAACTAAATACCATCGATAACAATAATTATTGCCTTTTTGTAAATCACATTTATAACCATAAATTATTATATTTACAAAATGCAATTTCCCGCATATGACATGAAAAAAAAAAACAAAAAACAAATAAATCGAATAAAACTCGAGAAATTGTCACGATTGAGATTCGTTCATTGACGAATAAATAAACTTTTTTCTTTTTTTGAAATTTCTTTATTCCAACAACGATTCGCAAAAGTCCGAAAAAAATGAAGATAAGAAAACAAAAATGAAAGATGATGGAGTCTGCGACAGATGCAAACGGTCATGCACCTTCATCGGCGGTAAAAAGTGCACTCTCGGAGGTTTATCGAAGTATTTGTTTGTCGAGTGTCTGCAGGAGATATGACGATGCGGAGGAGCAAAATATTGTATAAGAGAATGAGGCATCACTTAAATTTGAATTCCAAATTCTCCAAGGGGGTCTGTGGCTCAAAACTGTAAATGAATAAGGAAAAAAAAAGAAAAAAAGTCTTATCCGTCCGCGCGGGAGTCAAATTTAGCTTATCGCAAAGCGTCAAGAGTGCACGAGTACACCGAATTTTTTCCATTCGGTCAAACGATAAGAGCAGAGATCGTTTCTCGACCCACCATCACGGGGGCTACCGCGCAGTTGTAATTCCTTTTTTTAAACTCAATTTTTGTATTCTCCGACGCACTGATAGGCCAGCTTTGCATCCTCGAGATTAAATATCACTAAAATTGTGTAAACAAACATCTGCGGCTGTGTCATTTCATCAAAGTCAAAATTTATCGAAAATCTCATATTTCCGTTTTCTACGTCGAGTTTTAAACAATTTTATTATAAAAATCAACTGTTACATTCGTTGTACAAACCATTGACAAATAAATCGAATAAATTCATGGCAAAATTTACTTTATTATTATTATCAATAATTATTGGAACTCTCAGCAACAGGAACAGTGTCGTGGGGACAAAAGTGGGATTGACTGTTGGGACGGGGCTCGCAACGACCCGGAAGGGTATTTGCTCGAATGATAATAAATGAAACATTATCAATAATAATAATTATTATTATTAGGAGTGCGATAGGATGAAATCGCAAAAACCCAAAAAGGTGTCCGCAGAAATAATAATAAAGTAACCAAATAAAAATATAATTATTATTAATAATGAAATAATTAAAAATAAAGAATAATTATTGTTGTGAGGAGTGTGTTGATATGGGATTGAAAAAGCCCGTAAGCTCGTACGCAGAAAGAAAAATAAAATAAAAATAAAAGTTACCGATGACAATGTGAATTTTTGTTGATTTTTCAAATTTTTTTTTTTTTCCAAGTCGCAATTTAATATTTATTTATTATTATTTTAATTTTTAATTCATACCGGTTCATAGTTGATTATTGTTATTAAATGATTGTATTAATGAGGCTGAGGATGATGATGAGGAATGGCCGAGTGCATAGGGATGCGGTGAAGTGCGTTGTGGGAGAGACACGGACAAGGGGAAAAACCGACACACTCATTGTGCGAGATAAAGTGGAATATAAATAATAAAACGAGGGCAAAAAGGGCGTACGCGTGCTGGCCTCGCTGTCGCGTCGCGATCGCGGTGTCAACGTTTCTTCTCCGAGACATAATTTCCCAATATCGCGCAATGAGTCGGCAAAAAAAATAAGAAAAAAAAAGCAAAAAATTGACTAAAGATGCGAGGGGAGAGGGACGGAATGAAAAAAAAATGAAATAAAGAGAATTATGAAATGGTAGAGGAATGATTTATGTGAGGCAACGAGCCAACAATGTAAAACTGAGCAGCAAAAATCATCAAGTAGTATTCTCCCGTCGATATATGGAAATTGATGCTCGCAGAGTGAGCGAGAAACCAGAATCCAACTTCTATTTTCAGTATTTAAAGCTATCAGCTTCTCGCCGAGGTATAAAGTTCAGAGCGAGTATCGACGCATCGCTCGAGGGTCAAAAGCCAATCTTCTCTCTCTTCCTCGTCCAATTTTCTGGGACGCACATCCCTCCAATTTATTGGAAAACTGCTTCAAGCAACAAACACCACTTTCCTTTTTTTTTCTCCCTCGACGAATCGATTTTCCAATAAATTCCATTTTCACGCTCCAAATCCAAAAAAAATAACAATCGTCATCAATGTTATCAGAAAAATCACATTTTAAACGGGTGAAATAATTCCCCTTTTTCCACTCGTTTTCGAATTTTTCAAATTTCATATTAATAATAATAATGATAATAATAATACTAATGGATTGATTATTATAATTATTAATTAATTTATATAGAATTATAATTATTCGATAATAAATAAATAAATAAGTAAATAAATAAGTGAATGAATAAATTATTTGATCGATCGATCGATATCAATGAAATGGTCGTTGGCGTCACAGGGACAAAGAGTTGGAAAGAAAAGTTGTGAATTCTTCGACGCAGCGAGAGAGAAACTTGAAGGAAAATGATGGATCGGCAATGATCGTCGTCATCGATAAACCGGAAGACTGGCGCGCGCGTGATTCGATACGAATAAAGAATCGATCGAATTTGCTTCGCTCCGTTACTTCATATCTTCGTAATGACAATATTTATACGTATGAGTGTGTTTAATGAAAAAGAAAAAGCATTGATACGCGACTTTCGCTTCCCTCTCGCGGAGCGTAACGTCCGCAAGATTGCGGGAAATCTCATGTGCATAAAATTTGTTCGACCTCTGGGCTCGGGTCACGCGCGTCAAGATCCAAAATGATCGGGCAGTCGCGTGGATCCCATCCATTTTATAAACTGGTACGAGTCTCCACGTATAAATACCATCGAGAACGTTTCTTGCAAGTTTAGTCGCCGCCAAACACTCGACAACGGGACCGATCGACGAGTGATTCAACGAAAATCTCACTTTTCCTTCAGTCCTTCAATTTTTGCCTCTTTGATTTTTTTTCTTCTTTTCTCTCTCTCGTCCCCCGGCTTTTACCGAAAAAATGGGTACGTCTTGGAAATCGATGCATATTTCTTTCCACCAATAATCGATCCTTTGGATGAAAAAAAAAAAAATGAATTTTGGCAATCGTTGGCTTTTGCAGCTGAAAATTCGTCCGAAAATATTCAACATCAAAAGATTCGTCGTGCATCAGCCTCCGAGAAGGCTAAGGAGCTCGAGCTGATAAACGGCCTCGTTTGCGGCAAAAATGTAGTAATTACCGGTGGAGCAGTGGGCCTGGGTTACGCGTTCGTCAATCACTTCATCCAGCACGGCGCGAGTGTGAGTGAAGAAAAACAAAGAAAAACAACAAAAAAATTGTAACTTTTTTCAAATAAATGACTGAAATTCATTCTCGACACAGATGGTGATGATCTTTGACGTTGACTCCGAAGCCGCTGGTCAGGCTGTCAAAGCGGTCGAAAAAACGTACGGAAATGGACGAGTGAAATTTGTGCAATGTGACACTACGAGTCGCGAGCAAATAGTCGGTCAGTTGTGAACGAAAATAATTGAAAAATTTAGATGTTGAGCGCCTTTTACTGCGCAGAATGTAAATTTTCAAGTTTTTATTCTCTCAGTGTGGAAAAAAAAAAAAACAAACATGCTTTGATAAAAATCGATTTTTCGTCCTCAGACGCTTTCGCGAGGGCGAACGAATCGTTGGAGGGTGGAATCGACATTGTCATAAACAACGCCGGGGTGTTGGACGAACGACGATGGGAGCGTGAAATTTCAGTTAATATTGTAAGGGAACGAGAAAAATGAAATGAGAAAGAAAATGTAACGAGATAACGAAGAGTCAAGGTTTTTATGGCTTTTCAGGGGGGCGTCGTGAACGTGGCTAGTCTGGCGATGTACTACATGGGAAAGAACGAGGCTGGACGAGGCGGAGTGCTGGTGAATATTGCACAGCACATAGACTATCGTTGGACAGCACAATTGCCTGTTTACACAGCGACTAAACACGCGATTATTGGACTTTCGCAATCTTTGGGCGTGAGTTAAATTCCGGGTGTTTTTTTTTGTTAAATCGACGATTTGGCCACGATTGTTGGTTGCAAGTACACTGGGTCAAATTGACCCGGTCCGAGCACCACGAAATTGTTTGTTTGCTTTTTGTTTATCAAAGGCTCCGTACCATGTGAAAAAAAGTGGAGTTCGGGTGATGGCGCTTTGCCCTGGCTTGACCGAGACTGCTCTGACGATCAACAGCCCGAATCGACTTTTATCGAGAGTCATGAAAGCTGATTTCGTGAAAAATCTCGAGGAGCTGCCGATTCAGACGTGAGTGCTTTTCCGCAGATTTAAAAAAAAAGAAGAAATAAAAAAAACGACCGACGTCGATTTTTGTTTTGTTGTTTTTGCCGACAGTCCTTACGTCGTGGCGCAAGGATTAATGTCGGTGCTGAAAGGGGGTCGTTCCGGAAGCGCGTGGGTAGTGGAGAACGGGCGCGCAGCTTACGAGATTTACACTCCGGCTTACAAATCGCTGCGACGTTGTTACAAAAATAATTTCGTAATAGTGGAGCAGAGCAAAGTGACGAGAGGTCGACCGATACGAGAAGTGTGTGACAACACGAGAACCGGACTGATGAGTTGCGCTTGAACGTTCAAAAATTCTTTCTCCGAAGGCGGTGAATTTCCCAAACTCGCCAAGCAGCCGGAAAGAGTCTGCGAGCGAAATCCACATTTTCCTATCGACTGAAATATTTTTCGAGGCTCAAGGAACCTGCAATGAGAAAAAAATCGTAGAGTTTCCAGGAGAACCGTGAGGGCCAAGGAAAAATGAGATTTTATCGATTCTTTCGATAAAAATCAACATTTTTTTAAATCTTACGAATACGAGGACTTGAAACAAATGCTTCGTTATCGTTCGACGAGGAAATTGGGCGAGACGAAAGAAAAATGAAAAAAAAAAAACGCAATCTGTTGAAATTTCATCATCTCAGTATTATTCAGCATCATTTGAATCACAACAGCTGTACAAAACAAATTTTCCAGCTCCATTTCACCATAGACTACGGAGTCTTATTTTATTATTATTATTCATTTAATGAATTATCGAGTTGGCTCGATATTCCGAAATAATCGATACGGATTTACACTTTCTCATATTATTTCTCTTGCTTAATATTTTTGTATCACTAATTACGAGCGAGCAGACAAGACGAAAATCTGCCGTTTTGTTTTTCTCTTTATTCTTTTATTTGTTTTTTTTTTTCATCAAATCATTCAAACTAAGGTCCTAGGCATTTATGAATGTATGTATGTATATATGTTATGTATATATATGTGAGACGGGACCCTCTGGGAGGGCCATACAAAAATAACAGTCGCTAAACAAATTATCGTATTTTTATTTCATTTTTTTCTTCTTTTTTACCTTTTTTTGTTTGTTTATTCTTCCCTCGCCTAAAATCTCTCTCGCTCCCTCTCTCTTCTTCCCAATTTTCAGTTGGAAAACTGAGCCTGTATTTCGAATAGTTTTTTTCTTTTCAAATAATTACCAAGTTCCTTTGGTTCGAGATTTAAAAAAATGTCAACGTCAGTTTTTCCCCTTTTTCATACCTCGGTTGCGCAGACTTTTCGTACACTCGGTGGAGAAATAATAAAAATAATGGCAAGTATCGAAAGTTTGCTTCCAACTTTTATTCAACTTTGTTCCATTTTTTCTTTAGATTTTTCAATAATACTCGAGAGTCTCGTCCATTCGCTCGTCCATCCCGAGAGAAATGGTCAGAAAGTTTCAGCTCGACTTTCCACGTATTTCCCACACTAATTCGTTCCTCCTTATTGTTTTTTTTCCCCTTTTTAATCAATTTATCATATTCGTGAATATTCTCATCAGCGAGGTAACGTCCCCGAGGAGGCAAAGCAAGAGATTGTTGCTTTTTTCTCGCGAATCGATCGTTTGTTTTCTTCGGAGAGTGAATGAATCTCGAATGATTAAAAAGTCGCCCGGCTGTTTTTTTTTTTCGTTTGTTTTCGAACGTTTCCCTCGGAACGTTCAATTTTTTTCCTCCCCCGACACAATGCGACAAAATTTTTGTCAAGGACTTTGAGGAATTCCCCGACTACCGCGTGAATGGACCGGAAGTGGCAATAAATTCGTTACTTATTTTTCAATAAATCTTGACATTTTATTTCGGGCAGCAGTAAGAAACAATAATATTTATATTTTCATCAATTTCTCTCTTGTTTTCTCTCTCCCTAATTGATCGATATTTCCAAAAATGCACAATTTATACTAATGCCCACTCGGTCGTAGGCGACGTTGGAGGCTCGTTCCGCCAAAAATCAGAAGCAGAAAGGGAATTGAATGATTAAAAATCAATGAGTGCGAACGACGGGGGCGCGACCGTAAATTCCCAAAAATGTCCAGCATTATGAACGAAAAATTGTTTTTAATCAAAACAAATTAATTTCTCTCTGCCGCATTGCCAAATAATTGCCATTCCGAAATTCTACACCTCGCGATATTCTCGGACGAAGGAGGTTGAGAGAGAGAGAGAGAGAGAGAAAACGGGTCGTTGCGTCGGACGGTCGGAAAAACTCGGGCGAAACTAGCGAAAAAAAAAGAAACAAACAATTTCGTTCGCATGCTATTTTCAAAATATAACCTCTCGGTACTATTATTATTATTATTAATGTATGTGTTGTTTTTCCATCGTTTTTTCATCTAATCCTAAATTCTGTTCGCGTTGATCCCACGTTAAAAAAAAGAAACAAAAAAAAACACATTATGTGATTATTATAGTGATTAATGAAAGAAACTCTATCAATGATTGACCGACTCGAGAGCACGCTTCGTTTTCGATCTCGGAACGAATTTTAAACCCCCAAATAGTCTTGTTGCTCAGAAACAAAAAAAAAGAAATAAAAAAAAAATTCATTTTCGTGTCGTTTCTCGAATCCCAGTGATTTTCAGTCTGTCGGCAAAGTCAATTGTTTCTTGCTTTTTTTTTTGTAATTGAGACTCAAATACAGAGACTTTAGAAAACGAAAAAAAAAAATGAAGAAAATTTTCATTTTCTTATTTTTTAAACTTTCTTTCCTTCGACTCGTTCGAAAATGCAGAAACGTTTATATTTCAACCTTTTTTTCACTCGCTCTCCACTCGTCTCTGTATTTTCGCGTCTTTTACGTTTCTGACTCAATTTTTTTCTTTTTTTCTTTGTTTGCGTTTTGGGCGCGAAGAACGTATCCGTAAAAATCTTAAACTCTAAGTGAATACTTATTTCAAAGTGTCGCGTTGTTGTGGTTTCTTCTTCTTTTTTTTTTATCTCCTCTTCGTATTTTATCTCATATTCCCATTGTTCAGTATTTTCTTACTCTTCCTTTTCGTTCTACTCGCTCTTTCGCGTTTCTTTTTCCGTTTTCCAATCATCATCAAGAATCCTTGACATTATTTCTCAGTCAGTCGTTCGTTAAATTCAGTTTATTTTTTGGCTCATTCGTTTTTTAGAGAATAATTGCGTTTGTTGTGTTTGGATCGAGTCCGTGGCGGTGGTTCGCTCTTCTCGAGATTGAAATCGAATTTTGGCCAAAAAATAAAGAGAAAGCTCGTGAGAAAAAATGTTGAAAATATGGAAAAATATAATTGCTTTGAGAATAAGATCCGTCAAAAAAAGGTTAAGGGTTGAGTTTGTTTGTTATTGTTTGACGAGAGAGTTTGGTGGTTTCTACGCGGTACCCGTTACCAGACGGCCGGTCGAGTTCTGTTGTTGCTGATTTACGGAGGACGAGGATTGTTCGTTGTTGGCACGATTTTGGTTCCCCTGCATTTGTTGCTGATGGGGGTTTCCTTGGGGGTTGCGATTTCCCATGCCCCGATGACCTCGGTGACCTCCGCGATAACCACCCGGACCGCCGGGCCCCATACCTTGGGGCCCGAGGCCCATCGGTCCAGCGTTTCCTCCGCCGCCACCGCCGCCGCGATAAATTCCTCCCATTCCGCGATAATATCCACGGCCTCGGAAACCTCCTCGTCTCGTAGACGCCACACCAAACGTTTCCGAATTCAGCTTTCTCTCTTTTCTCCAATCTGTACGCTGCGATCTTCTGCGAACAAATTTAGCCGAGAGATGTGGAATCGTGTTTCGATTCCAAATTACGTGAGACTTGTTTTCACCTCAACGATACCTTTATCTTTTTACTATTTTTCATGCACCAATTGCGTGCTAAATTCCACGGGAATTTCATCATTATCAGAGCGAGGGGGAGGAAACCCCTTCAAAGTTTGAAAAAAAAACATCGTTTTTTCACTCAATCCGCGCGTTTTGATAAAATCTTGATTTTTCGGCACTGAGAATAAAATTTTGTTAAAAATCGTCAATATTTTGTTGAATACTAAATTTTTTTTTTGTTAATTTCAAAATTTTCGTCATTTTGACAGTATATTTGGTTTCTAACGAAATTGTCAGCGAAATTTACGAGCGGAACGACTAAAATTTGATTCCGAAGAGACTTTCTAAAATATTTCTTGCTGCATTGACAGAATTTTTGGAATTATTCAAAAAAAACGTTTAGTCGAACGTATCGAACAAAATATTCGTCTTTTTCAACAAAATTATGTTTTCAGTGGGACTACCGCGCGTACGGAGACAAAGGCACTTTTGATTCTCTTTGCGTATTAGATGAACATGATGATACTACTAACCCTTTACTCCTCTCGACAGCTTCGCAGCTGATGTTATCGAAGAAAGATTTCGATTTGTCGTAGTGAACAACGTCTTGTTCCTCCTCGGGTTCGCCTTCCCCAGCTCCCGTTTCGTTGCCGCTGTCGTCCTTCTTTTCGTTTTCTGTCCCAGCGTCGATCTTTGCCTTGGCCAATCGAGATCTGCGTTGCCAACAAAAAAAAACAACAAAACGTTATTAAATCCGGTAAAATGTAGTTACGTCACGTTGGATAGTTCGAATTCGGTGTTGGTTTGTTATAAATCGTCACACCGTGTCAAAACCTCGATTGTTCTTGACAAAGAATTTTAAAAATGTCACAAAATTCTGATTTTCCGTTAATTTACAGGAAAATTGATTTTCCCATTGAAATTTCAACCCGAGCTCCTCGAATTCGATGTTTGCTTACCGAAAATCGCCAAAATACT
Organism: Hyposoter didymator; assembly: GCA_037952995.1. Lineage (NCBI taxonomy): Eukaryota > Metazoa > Arthropoda > Insecta > Hymenoptera > Ichneumonidae > Hyposoter > Hyposoter didymator. The sequence goes on from JBAJMU010000011.1 coordinate 290,284, forward strand.
GAAAACCTTTTTATTTTTTCGAAAATCGAAATGAGAAATTTCGAGAAAATGGATTTTTGAAAAAGTCGATGAGATTCAAACCTGAGCTCCTCGAATTCGGTGTTGGCTTGTTCAAAATCGTAATCGTTGTCGAACTTGAGAGTATTCTTGGGCTTGGCGCCAGTATTGCCAGGTTGATTGGTACGGTAAACACCGCGTCCGCCGCGAGTGCCACGACCTCCTCGCATATTGCCACCGCGTGCGATCCAGCCACCGCGTTGACCGCGTCCAGGTCCATGCATACCCTGAGGATGTCCTTGTTCATGCAATTGTCCGTCCTGCTTCATGGCTTCGTGTTTCCGCTCGGAATATTGGCCCATTCCACGGGGACCTCTTCCGGTTCCGGGGCTGAAATTGCAAAAGTTTCATTTTGCTCAATATTTTGAAAAAAAAGTATCGAAAAAGTTGAATTTTACTGAATTTTATGAAAGAATGATCGAAAGAGTTGAACTTGACGGATTAAAAAAAAAAAAAAAAAAGGAAAAAAACTGAGTGTCGAAATTTTTCTTTACCTATCGCGACCACGACGCGGCGGTTGAATAGCGCGATTGTGGCTCTGATCGCCAAACTTGGACATCATGTTGTTCTGGTGGTGCATTTGTTGCTGTTGTTGCGATTGTTGCTGGGGATGGTGATGTTGTTGTTGTTGTTGATGATGTTGTTGTTGTTGATGTCCAACCTGAATGCCTTGATCGATGGTGGGGCTTTTTCTCGTGAGCAAAGAAGACGTCGGGGTAGTAGATCGTGAGCCTCCGCTGATCAGATCCAAAACGCCTGTTTATTTCGTTCGAAAATGAAGGAAAAAACGAAGCAATTGAGTCGAAAGAAAAACAGACGATTGCGACATGAAACTTGGGACAATTATTTATTCATTTTTGAGTATAATTTTCTCAGAAAAGCAGAAAAACGTACGAGGCGCTACTAAGAGCGAAGCAAAGCGGAGCGAATTCCGAATAATAAAAAAAAATAGCGAAAATAAACGACAATTTTTTCGGACGAGACAAACAAAAAACGAGCATGCAACAAATTCTCATGGAAGATGATACTTTCAATGTGTAATGAGAACAATATTTTTCAAACCTTCGGTGTGCACGATCATGCGAGAAACGGGTGCTTGGCATGTTCATTGAAAACTGGTAGAAATAATAATGCAGACGAGTGTTGGAAAGCAAAAAATACGAAAAAAGCGCGGAAAAGTTGCAAAAATCGATAGAATCTAAAGCAAAAAAAAAGAAAATTGATGAAAAACTAGAGAAAAATGGCAGAGCGAGTGCAAAAAAAAGGGGGGCGATGGTCAGCTTGCCAGGAAGACGATGAGCATCGATGCGAAGCATGCCCGAGTGTAGCCAGAGAGAAGAAAAGCTTGGCAAGCGGAGAGCATAAAAGAATAAGACATTTGTTACCATCTTCCAGAGATTGATCTTTAGTCAACGGCTTAACGTTGGCCGTTGGCAGTGTGTTTGGTATAGCGATGACGTTCGGTTCCCCGACAAGTCCCGAAGTCAACTCACTTGGCGGCTTGGTCATGGGTCCGCGCGGATCTCTCCCTCCCGTTGGCATTCCCATCACCGGGCCCATTGCGCCCATCGCCATGGCATAGGGTCCGCCGTACTGTCCGCCCATCGGCCCCATTTGGCCCATCATCGGATGACCATAACCCGGCTGCGGTTGATAAGATTGTTGGCCCATCGACGGCTGCACCGTCATCTGTTTTTTCAAAAACCACATTTTACTTACTCCGCCTCCATTTTTCAATCTTTTCACTTGTTTATTTTGATTTATCGGTGGAGCAACTGACCTGCACAATGGCCGGATCGTTTGGAATATTATTGACATTGTTGACGACGCGGATATCCTTGATATCCGAGCCACGGAACAGAATGTATTCATAAACTTGGTTTTGCGGCGCGACCGGAAACTGCGTCTCTCTTTCCTCCGTGCCGAAGGATCGCACTGCAAGGAGAATGGCTCTTTGAATCGATGAGATTGGAGATAATCGTCGTTGAATATTCAGAAACTCGTCAAACGCTCGGAATATTTATTCGTAATAGATCGATCGCTACGTTGGTTAAAAATCCATTTTTTTCCCCGCATTTATTTCGTAGCCGATGCGAAAAATTCGATTGAAAACTCGATCGCGAATTTTGAGAAAATTTCCCCCCGAAATTCCATGCTTATTCGTTGTTTTTAAAAGAAAACGCGAGCTTCGGAGCATCGAGTGTAAATTTCATGGAAAACGAGGTCATCCGTGTTGTCGTAGCAGGCAAGGACATTCGGAAGAACTTTGTAAACAAAGGCTCCATGTTCGCGGGCCATAATGTATCTCCATACACGCGCGAATACGCGTATATCAAATGTCTATAGTGTACAATGGCGAGATTAAAGTTGTTTGTGAGGAGACAAAGACCTCGGGCGAGTGAAAAAAAAAAAAGAAGAAATCTCGTGGAAACATCAACAGCAATAAATTCATGACGATTCGAATTTTGAAAATGTGCTCTCGAGTGTGGAATTTCGGGATGTACGATGAAATCCAAAATTTACCGGAGAAGCTAAATTTTCAATGGAAACTTTGATAAAGATCGAAATTTTGGTGAATTTTCGATATTACGAGGCGCAGTGTCGAGAAAACTCGGAGCGAGCGTGAAATTTGTGCGATTTTCGGAGTCGCTACGAATTTTGAGGAAAGCACGTGATTATCGGCGAAATTGGAACATTTTCCCAAATTTCCCGACGTAATGAGGATTTTTGAGGTATTTAGAGGCGCTTGGAGTATTTTTTTTTTTTTTTTTNTTTTTTTTTTTTTTTTTAGTTTTGGGAGAAAACGCGAGTCGGAGAAGCCGAGGATACGCCAGCGCCAGACCGAGAGAGAGAGAGAGGATTTAGCGAGTGGCATAAAATGCACCGGATGTTGAGGAAAAAGGAAAAATGGGTTTTGCACGAAAAGTGGGCTCGTGGAATACGTATCGAAAAAATGATTAATCAGCGGAGAAAAAAAAGACCGGGAAGGAAAGGTGTTGGGGCGAGCAGGCCTTCCGTGTCTTTCGTACGTCTATATCGATTATCGGTATCCATCTTGCTTTTTTTTCCGTCACGTAGAATCTCTTTATACATATATATGGTGGATGAAATGTGAAAAAGACTCACCGTTGGCGAGAGCAATTGTACACTCCTGTGGATCAACCGTGAACAAACGTCCCTCGTATCGAATATCAGCCTTGGAAATGAGGCTTATCTTGGAGCCGAGCTCCGGCATTCCAGCGCTCATCTTTACAACTACTCTCGTCTACCCTTTATATTTAATAATCGTCACACGAATGATGCGATCTTACAGGATTCACGACACCATCTGACCCACACCGCACGCAACCAACCAACGGACCCCAAGATTTTTCTCTCTCTCTCTCTCTCTCTCTCTCTCTCTCACGCACTCGCTTGCTCGCGAAGCTTCAACGGTGTAGCCAACTTTTCAATATAACGCCGATGCTCGCGCATGCCCGAAAAACGACGCCTGCTTTTAGCCTGCGACGATAAAAGCGACGCGGGACCATCAGAGGGCTCATCGTTTTTCGAAACTCGTAGATTCTTAAAATTCGTTGAAAAAAAATCTCTTGTTTGTGGATTCCCAACGATTATTGTCTCTCGTGATAATTGCTGTTTTCATTTTCATCATTTGTTTGTAATCGTTGCTACAGCGGCGCGGTTTTTGAACCGCGGTAGGACACTCGAGCTTCGCATAGAGTTGTACTCCGAGATTCGAAAAGTCAATGTTAAAAATTGTGGATTTTTATTGTTATGAATATTCATGGGGAAATTCTTTTGTTCCGTAATCGAGAGAAAGTTTATCCGTTGTTTTTCGTTTCATTGGGGCGATAATTTGGTCGAAAACGCGAAAGAAAACGCCCTCACGTGGCCGGAAACTGACCCCGTGACCTTGGAAAAAAACCGAAAAATGAATTTTCTGCGTTTTGAGAATCGGAAAAACGTGCCAAATATATTACGTGATTCTTGCTAAACGAATTTCTCATTTTCATTAGTGGAATACGTAAGAAAATGTGATGATGAAATAATGACTCGAAGCGGAGAAACAGAGACATGTATTTCTATGCATGTGTGTGTGTGTGTCGCGTATGGAAGGCGCGCGGAGGTTGGTAAGCCTGAGGGTCGAACAGAGACGATCATTTGATTCGGCAATAATACTCAAGATATAAGGAGAATCCTGATTATTAACAGTGAAGAATCGTAAAAAAAAATCCTTCAATTGGCGAGTCGATGAAAACGTATAAATAAATATAAAAAAGTTGAATTTAAAGTTTCGGTGCGAGTTGCCAGCCTGACTAGGTGGGTTCTTTGCACATTGCACCTCTGGCCAAGATGGCGGCGTCGTTAGGTAAAATTTGTCGATCTGGCCTTCTCAGGGCGAATAATGGGTCGCTCTTTAATCAAGTAAGAAAAATCAAGCACATAAATAAAACCTAAACTTTTAAAACTCCCTAAAAACATATTTTCGGGTATGGTCACGTTTTATAAATCGATAAATTCATTGAAAATCCTCACGGTCGCAGAGGCTAAAATTCAGCACTCGAGTTCTCCCCTCTGCCAACCTTGTTACGTCTGTCGGCTGCTATGTCACTTTTTTTCGTCTTTTATTCGACTTTACGCGCTTCAAAGCCACCTTTTTTACTGTCAATCCAAAAACTCCGACTTTTCCTTCGTTTTTTCAAATCTCCAAAATACTCTTTGCCACTCGATCTTTAAGGCTGTTATGTAATGTATTATTTCAAAGGAAAATACTGTGTGCTGCTGCCATCGTTGTTACATCAAACTCAAAAAAATCCCTCAATTTTCGAAAAAAAAAACTATTCCATCCCCTCGAAACCCCATTTCTTATGTTTTCTTCGTATTTTTCGTGTTTATAACTTTTTTTTGACAGAAATTTGTGCGTTTCAAAAATAGAACAGTTTTATTGTCGCGTATGTCAATTGACGCTCAGCCTCTCCAAACTCAAAAAATCTCTTTTTTTCAAGTTTTGCGGAACTGTAAATAATTCCAAGTTCTTGACACAATTTTCGTCAGCTTTCCGGTCCGTCGGGAGGCTGTCAAAATAATTTTTCAACGCCCCGTGAACGACAGAACTTTTGCCTAGACTCGCAAACTACGGGATCAATAATTTGGACTTTCCGATTGCCATTTTTGCTTAAATACTCAAATTTACGATTTTCACGTCGCGTCAAAGTAGAAAAATGTGGTTTTTCCCGTTTGAATACGAATTAACAGCGCGCAATTTTGTGAAAAAAATGGAATATCCCAAAATTTTTCCTAAAAGACACGGAGCATCGATTATTGGAAACTTGTGACATTTCTCATTTGACGTTTCAGGGGAGCCAGTTTTCGACGGTGGGCAGAGACTGGTCCAGAGGTCGTAAAGTGGTAGGTCATTTTAGAGAAGAAATAAATAAGCTCCGCCCGAGATCCTTGCCCCCAGATCCTGAATTTCCAAGAACTTTTGCTTTCCCCAATAGGTGAGAAAAATCAAAAATAATAATTATTTGGAGAACCATCGTTTTTCCTCCGTTTTCAATGTGTATGAATAAAAAGCCGTCCTTGGTTTGTGCGCGGAGAATTCTCATGGAAAGAATAAAGAAATTTTTGAACCTTCGAGTACATACCGGGTCAATTTGACCCGAACAATTTTTCGTCGTCGATCGTTTGACGTTTATTTTTCGTTCTCGTGAAAAAATAATCTGAACGTCATAATATATGAATAATTTACTCCAAAAAAATGCATATTTACATAACGAGTTGGAAAACACGATGTTGAAGTTTGCATCGTTGAAATGCAACGAAATTTCGCTTATTTTTTCAGTAGAGCTCACAATTATCATTCAACATTTGGTCGAGACAATAAAACGATTTTCTCTTGCGACCTAAATTCTCAATCGACGAGAAAAATTGGCATGATTTTCAAAATTCAATAAAAAATAAATCGACAAAATGTTTTTCGTTGAATTTCAACGTTGCAAACTCAGAGTCATTGGAAAACTCCTTAGGACAGATTGAGCCAAGATACACTCGAAATGTTTGAACGTTGTTTTTGAATATTTCAGTTTCTAACATGCCTGGGCGTGACTGCCGGGGGCATAGGTGCCATGATCTACGCCCTAGAGAACTCGGTGAAAGCGATTGAAATGATAGCCCATCCGCCAAAGTACGAATGGGGATTTTATCAATGGTTCAGGACGCTGGATCACGCGAGGTAATTTTTCGTTGAACGAAAACTTAATTTTTTTCTTTGCCGTCTCCGGTTGATGCTGATTTTCCATTTGGTCGTTTTTCAGCATGCGACGAGGCTGGGAAGTTTACAAGAACGTCTGCTCGGCCTGCCACAGTCTGAATTTCGTTGCTTATCGTCATCTCGTGGGCGTGACCCACACCGAAGACGAGGCGAAGGAATTAGCCGCGGAAATCCAAGTCCAAGATGGACCCGATGATCAGGGCAACATGTTCATGCGGCCAGGAAAGCTCTCGGACTACGTGCCTGCTCCTTATCCCAACGAAGAGGCCGCCCGTGCTGCCAACGGTGGCGCCAATCCACCCGATCTTTCTTACATCATCAACGGAAGACACGGTGGCGAGGTAAATCCTCAATCCAAATTATTTGTCACTCAAATTCCGATTCATCCAAATTTTCATTCATTTTTTATTCATTGCATAACGATTATTAATTTTATCGATTTTACAACAATGATAACGACGAATTCAACTATTTTATGGCAAACGAAAATAATACTCGGAAAAAAATGGGTGAAAAAATTCTGAAAAAAATGAAATAATAATTTTTATTAAAAATAATGGAAACGACAATTTTGCAAAAAAAAAAAATGGTTTTGAGTCAATTTTTCATTAGAATGGAATATTGCGATAGTCATAAATATTGCAAAGTTTTTCTTATCGTTTTGGAATGACCGAACAACAATTATAACGAATGGCATTTTTTTTATGGTAAAAAAAAAATACTTCAAAAAATTAAGTGGAAAAAATGTTGAAAAAATAAAATACAACACTTTTAATTCCATTTTTCATAAAAGTGAAATATTGCGATAATCATGAATATTAATAAATTCTCGTGTTTTGAGGCAAAAGGAAATACAAATGAAATCGAAAAATAATGGAAATTACAGTTTCGGAGAAAAATAATAATAATTTTCAGTCCGTTTTTCCATGAGAATCGTAAAGCAAAGTTTTTAAAATCGTTTTTTTTTTCATTTTGTTTGCCAAAGAACTACATATTCTCGCTTCTCACCGGTTACTGCGATCCGCCGGCCGGTATAACGCTCCGAGAGGGTCTCCACTTCAACCCTTACTTCGCGGGCGGTGCTATCGGTATGGCCCAAGTTATTTATGACGAGGTACTCGAGTACGAGGATGGCACTCCGGCAACCGCTTCCCAGGTAGCAAAGGACGTTTGCGAATTCCTCATGTGGACATCGAACCACGAGTACGACGAGCGACAGAGACAATCCATCAAGGTAAATTTCAACTATTTTCTATTTTCTTCGATATATTCCGCGCAGAATTTTTTTTCCTGTCAAGTTGTCGGAATAATCACGCGAGAACGTTCGCAATTTTGTAAAATTCCATTATTTAGCAAATTATGATTAAAAATTTTTGTTTTTAAACAATGACGTGAGAATTTTCGCAAATTTGAAAAATTCAATTATTTAGCAATTTCTGATTTTTTAAATTCTTTTTTGTCAATTTTTTTTTAACATTTGCCTCTCACAATCTTTTCTCTGGTCAACCCTTCGAAACAATTTCGTGGGAATTTTCGCAAATTTGAAAAATTCCATTATTTAGCAATTTCTGATTTTTGAAATTCTTTTTTAGTCCTCAAGTTTTTAATTAATTTTGATGAATCGTTCTGCGTTGTTTAGGTCCTTGGAATCGGTACGGTACTGTTGGTGGTAGTTTACTGGCTGAAGCGACACAAGTGGACAACGGTCAAGAACACGAAGTTGGCTTTCCTGCCGCCAAAGAGCAAGAAATAGTGTGTCGTTGAGAAAGCTGGTCGATAAATAAATCAATCGTGAGAAGCAAAATATTAAAGAGAAATAAAGGAAAAAAAAAGAAAAAACAGCGAGAAGTAGCTCCGTCGAGAAAAGGAAGAAGAAAAAGAAGGAAATGTTCGTCGAGAGACGATCGTGTTAGCTGGTCGAGACGCCGTAGTTTTTTAATTTAAACGATTATCGAGAAACAAAATAAATAAAATCCTCAATAAAGACAGAAAAAAAAACGCAGGGAAAAAAGGAGAAAATTTCGTGAATTTTGAAGAAAAAAGAAAAAAAAAATCTCAAATTCTATTCGAAAAACTCAAATTTCTCTTTTCTTCCCAACACAATCTCGATCTTTTCGATCTTAGTCGAATTTTTATCGGTTTCGGCAATATCACGATTCGTACTCGTTACTTTCGAAACTCGAAAATGTTGTCAATGAAGCGAACATTTACGAATCGCTTCTTACTTGTAAAATATATTATATATACACAAAAATAATTCAACAACCCAACAATCTGTTCCCGCACTCAATCCTCAGCCTGTTCCCAAGTTTTTTTATATTTAAAATATTTTTTTCGTCGACAAAGAGAAATTGTTTCGTTTTTTACGCCGGGCGACTTTCCTCCATCGAAACGAAACGCTTTTGGAGTGTTCCCGTTGGTTGGTCCACGACGCGACGATGACGAGAACTCCGGGGCCTAAACGTTGGCTACGTACTCATTTGATTAAAATTGAAAACAAAAAAACAGAAAATATCGAGAAACCCTGGCGTCGACGAAGCTGGCAAAGGGATCGGAAAAAAAAATGATGTTGGAGAAACGAATCGAAATTCGGCGAGTTACAGAATCGTAGAAAACAATTCCGTGATTCGAGAGAAAAAAAAGCAAAAAAAATTCAAAATTTCCGGAGATTATCAAAGAAAAAAGTAAAACTGTCGGAATTTTTTGACAACTTTTGTATTTTTTCTTTTTTAGTAAATTACACGTGTAGCTCTCGCTCGTTGTGTCTCGTCTCTGAGCTCAAAGTCTCGAAGCAGCAGGGCATCAAAGTGTTCCAAATTTGAAATCGTGGACAAAAAACAGTGAAAAGCACGAGCGGAGAAATATTGCGAGTTGCAGAAAATAATAACGTGATTTCCAGAGATTTTTCACGAGGATCAGACTTTTTCGATATTTTTTTTTCATTTGTATTTATTTTATTAAATTACACGTAAATCGTAACCCGCGTGTAGCTCTCGCTCGTTGTGTCTCTGAAACTCAAAGTCTCGAAGCAGCAGCAGGGCATGAAAATTGGCCAAATTTCAAAATACGCCATTTCTCATGCTTTTTATAATAATCGATCGTTTCTTTTCCATTGACGCAGCGCGTGGACGTGTGAGAGGGGGCAGGGGATGCAGAGTGTGTGTGTGTGTGTGTGGGTGTGTGATCGACGTATTCGGCCTCGGGTAAAGAGTCTCGGAACGGCGGCACTGAATGCAAAAAAAAAACAAAACAATGCGAACCACTCACTAATTAAACCGTTTTCATTTCTCATTACAATTATTATTATTAATTAATTAATAATATTAATATTATTATTTATTAAGCTTTTGTTTTGTTTGTTTTTATTATTTCATTATTCTTTCGTCTCGCCTCCTCCATCCTTTCTTCGACTTTGTTGAGTGCTTATCAACGGTTGTTCCCTTCGCTCGCGGCAGATATTTCAACGTTTTATTTGGTTCCTCTTCCTTCTTCGAAACGGCTGCCGCCTCTTTTTCACATTTTCCGGCTTTGAAATTCTCTTCCAACTCGGTTTTACTCTCGACGACTGGAGCTTTCGACGCTCCGGGCTAAAAAGTACTTCCCTCCGGGGGCTGAGATAATTTCATGTTTTCTTTCAACGTCATCAAACGACGCAGCTCCTGCAATACCGTCTTGATCGTAAACTCGCGTTGCCACTTTGCCAGCACCGGCACGCTTCGATTGTCCACCTTTTTATGCGCCAAACAAATAAACGACGATCGTTACTCGTTGCAAAACAATTTTATTCGATCGACGACCAATAAATCGAGTTTTTTTTATTTTTTTTTGGTGATATATCGTTTTTAGAAATTCAACGGAAATGGCTTACCGCTCCGGTGGTGCTGTTGATGCAGTTCATATTGATTCTGCTTAAAAATCTAACGTTGGGAGCTTCGTCCGGGTATCTTTGACCGCAATCGATTTTTAAACTGTACATCCTATTTTCGTAGGGAGTCTGAAAAGTGGAAAAACATAAAATACCAATTTTGTGTTATTTTCATAAAAAATTGAAATGTTTTCAGGTCCATTTTATTTTGGATAACAAGGGAACGTTTTTTCAGGTGTTTGGAAATTTTGGGACAGTTCGAGCGGAGAAAATACATATTTTATGTTTTTTTTCGGAAAAACAGGCAATTTTTGAAATTTATTCCATTTTGCGACTGTTTTTTTAAATTGTATCAAAATTTTTTGGTTCAATGGCAAGCGTAGAAGATGCAAATTTCGCGTTACTTTCGAAAAAAACTGGAATTTTTGGAATTTACTACATCTTGAATAATAAAGCAACACGGTGAATGTTTTTTGAGATTGTATCAAAATTTTCGGGCAGCTTCAAGCATAAAAGATACGAAATACGAATTTTGTGGAATGAATACCATTTTGGATAACGGAGGAACGCGGAGACTGTTTTTTAAGATTAAATAAAAATTTTGGGGCAGCGTCAAGCATAAAAAATACAAATTTTGTGTGATTCTCGAAAAAAAAACAAAAACTTGTTAGAATTTATTCCATCAAAATTCTAGGGCGGCATTGAGCATAGAAAATACGAATTTTGTGGAACGTATTCCATTTTGGATAACGGAGGAACGCGGAGACTGTTTTTTTAAGACTAAATGAAAATTTAGGGGCAGCGTCAGGCGCGCTTGGGGATCGTGAGGAGAAAAAACGAAATTCTTACTCTAGGCGGTCCGATGATCATGCCGGTCCAGTGTGTGAGGGTCATGTCGTCGTCGTTCTCAAGCCCCCAGCTGATGGTGCCATCCCCGACGCCTTTTTGGCCTTGTTCGAGTTCCTCGAGCAGGCGAAAATTTCGAGGTACCACTGTGTCGCCATTTTAATTGGATTAATTATCAATTGAGAGAAGAAAAATGATGAGCCATTCGATAAGCGTGAAAATGCTCGTGAATAAGTGTCGATTTCGTAAATTGTCGAGTTACGATAGGAAAATAATGGGAAAGCAATGTTTTTGGAGCTCGGGAATATCTTACGAGGCTTGGGGCGGTAGAAACGCGCATTGCAGTATATACGTCTATATGATATCTATATATATTGCGTGCCAAGTACGAGAATTAACACACACATGGATATTAATTCATATCGATATACGTGGTTGGATGAAAAGCTGTCAAAAAGGCGGACAAAACGTTGTGGAAATGGAGAAGATTAAGGACGAATAAAATATCGTATACGATGGGCTTTTCAACGCTCTCGAGAATGAGAAAGAAAGAGAAGGAATGAATTACTTACCTACACCGGTCGCGGGCAACGCCATGATCACGAATTTACGTACAGCACGTTATTATTTATGTATTATTAAATATATATTATCGTATTTGGCCAAGCACTTTATCAGTAGACAACACTTTTGACGAGAGAGTTTAAAAAAACGTCAAAACTGCACGAAGTTTAGTTTTCTTGAATTTTGCAACGATGCCTGCTGTCGATTTGAGACGTTTTTTTCTTTTTTCATGCACAACCTCGCCACAACCAGAGTCTTGTACATGTATTACTTTTGTACTTGTATCTGTGTGAGAGTCTTGGATTTATTTGCAAACTTGGATGATTTTTTTTGTCGACTATTGTTATTTATTGTTTTTTAGCCAATTTTTATGCCGATTTTACTCGCGGCAATGAAACTTTTTTCCTGAATCAACCTCCGCGAGACTGCCGTGAGGTTGTGCGCGTACACCCTTCTCTAAACGCTCGAAACCCGAAACTATGGTGGTCTCTGCTTGAACGTAGTGGACGCACGCGGAAGCCAGCCCCGCAGCAGCTCGGTCGGTAAGCAAACTTTTCGCTCTGTTGTGTCGAGCGAGAATAATGTTTGTTGTTCGTGTAAACAAACATGCAACCGGCGAGAGAGATCGTTCATTGTCATTATTTATTGTTGTCAATTCCATTGCATATTCATTTTATCGTCGGCGAGGAGGCTTCGAGTCGCATAGGTGCGGCGAATCATTTAGCAGAACAAAAAAATTGGAATTGACCAATCAGAGACATCTTGACGCACGTTTGCCCAATTACGCTCCTGACGTTTCGAAAATTGAGATTGAAAATGTTTGCCGCGTCGCAGAGTTTTTAAAATTCGTAAAAATAATGAAAAAAAAAATGAAAAAATTCGTGCAATTTTTTAAAATTCTTAGAAACTTGGAAAAATAATATAAACAAACGGAGCAATGTTCTACGATAATTCATTCCCGACGAAACCATATCGGGATCGTAAAAAATGGGCAAAATAAATGAAATGATTAATTCTCCGTAATATAGATAGTTTTGAGTTGAGAATCCAAAGTCGTTGCTACGTCGGTGAAACGGCGCGTGGGTCGTGTGGCAGAGGGGAGCTCGAGTTTTCCCACGGTCTTACATACAGGTCTTGCAACGAAGGTAGTGGGGGTGGTTCATTTCACGGGCGTTGAGTTATTTGACTTTGTGGCCGCCAGATCGGCGTTGTAATCGAGGGATGGATTATCAGCGCATGCGCGATGCAGTTTAACCGTGCTAACGTAAAAACTGACCTAACCTAAAAAAACATCGTAATATTATATTAAGATTATTGTTGTTACAGCCGTCATTATTGATAAGCTGGACTTATCAAGTTATATTTCAATTAAATCAATTAAATCAAGCGGTGAACTAATCAAATAACCCGCCAAGCTATATTAAATCCCAAGCGGGGAACCAACTTAAATATTAGAAAACGTATTTTCTATCGTAGATGCTTGCCGTAGCGAAGTAGGCAGCGCGCTAAACTGTTATTTTGGAAAACCGAGTTCAATTCTCGAGACGTGATGTTTTTTTTTTT
>JBAJMU010000011.1:303467-320069 GCA_037952995.1 Hyposoter didymator
TGGGCGTAGAAGGGGGGGGAGAGAGAGAGTTGTCCGGTCTCCGGGCGGGCAGTATCGCGCCGGCTGCGCAAGGCAAAAGCAGCCCCGCAAGTAGTGAGCGAAGATACGAGAGGGTTTGTGTTCATTTTGCTCGTTTCTTTTTCGCTCTCTCTCTCTCTCTCGTATCGAAATAAATAAAAATGAATAATAATCATTGAGTTAAAGAGTGAATATTAAAATAAAAATGGTGGATTGCCGATGAGCAAAGGTGGATTAAAATCCGAAATGAACAATCTCTCTAGAATTTCTACCACTTTTCCTGGAGTGTGTTTTTGTGTCTGTGTGTGTTTACATTATGTATATTTTGTGTGAGCAGCTTTGCTGCTTGATTTAGCAGCAACACCCACACGTTTTTTCACCTTTCTATATATATTTCGAATATAATATATATATGTTATATTTATACACCCACATATACACATATGTATATATATAGTGATAGGATTTTTCAACGCTTCGCCCCTGGAGGGATTACACGAAGAGCTCCACGAACAGCGAGGGAGAGCGAAAGGTATATACTTTTTTTGTTATTGTCTTTTTCTTACTGTTGTTTTTTTCTTTCGCCTGGGTCCTCGGCAGCTCTCCGGAGCCGAGCAACGCGAATTGATCGTTTTCAAAGGATTTTCGGTACCCCCTCTTGTGTCAAAATTACGTTTCCACGCTTTTGTTTAAATAATTTTCATTCGAATTTGATGAAAGTGTGTTTCGTTCGACGAACAATGGTGCGCGGGGACCGAGTGTCTTTTGTTTTCGAAATGTCGATTTCCCATGGTTTCCATGGGGTTTTTCACTTGACCCTCGTTTTTTATGGGCTTTTCAGGATTTTCTCGTAAAGACGAGTCCTTATCTTTTGTACTTGACTAAAACCACCGCCATTACGATCAAGATTCTCTTTCGATCTTCCAGACACAATCGCAGTCATTGTCCTGCTGTGTGTGTTTTTCTCTCTCTCTCTCTCTCTCTCCCTCTCTCGTCGCTGTATCCGTGGGGCCCTCTTATCCAGCCTCTCTCTCGTTCACGCGAGAAAAACCAAACATGGCGGCCATACACAAAAACTCGAGTGTTTTCTTTCTCCTACCTAATTCACCAGTCAAATGTGTCGAGTTTTTTCTTTGCCATGAGGAAATTCGGGGAATTTATGAGAGTGTGAGACATTTTCAAGATGGCCGACCGAAATGGACTGTTTTTCGTGTTTTGTTATCACGGACCATCGTTAATACGACGTGCAACTGATATTTTCAGGCATTTTATTAATCCTTTGATGATTTTCAATCGCAACATTGATAAATCAAATAAATCGTGCCAACAATCATTTTTTTTAACGATTCCCATCATTTGTAATAATCGCAAGAATTCACCCGACTTTTTCGACTAAAATTCGAATTTCGAATCAAATTCCATGGTAACAATCAAAAAATCAAGTGAACAAACGACAAATTATCGCTTTGTGCAATTTTCATCATAAAAAAAAAACTTTTAAACTTTCTCACACTTTTCCGCAATCTATTTCGTCAGGATTGTTGACACGGCGGAATAAGAGAGAGAAAAATCTCGTAACAAATTAAAAATAGGTTGATTCCAAGTGGCCATTTTAGAGGGACGAAAATACACACTCGAGGGGTTGACGGATGGAAGAGAAAATGAGCGATTGGCACGCGATATACAAAGTCCTCATCATCGTTAGTTAACGGAATCAAACACGATGCGTTTTCAAAGCATTTGATGCTGCGACGGCTTTTCTACCCCCCGCATCGACATAAATTTTATTTTTCCATCTTGTTCTTTTTTATTTGTTGTTTTTTCTTTCACTCTTTGTCCCCGCGGCTCATCCTGCCGAGAATAAACGCGCGTTAATCTTATCGCGTAATGGCTCATCAGAAAAACACACTTCCGGTTTTTTCCCCGATAAGACAATTTGCGCTTTTTTCTCACTGCCACGAGCCGTTTGAATCATTTTCCGGTATTGATAATGCGCGTTTCGGATTACAAAAATGCATAATGTGCGTTGCACGAGCAAAATTCTCGCTCGCGCGATAATTATTAAATCGAAATTTGATGAATTTTTCGAATTTTACCCTTCGAGTACGCACTGGGTCAATTTGACCCGAAATTTTGTTTCCACCGATAGCTCCCGGTAATCAATGGCAATGAGTATTTTGGCATTTTATTTCCGTTTTTGGAAAAAAAGAATTCTTCTTCTAACACGCCTTTTTCCGTTTTTGGAAAAAAAGAATTCTTCTTCTAACACGCCTTGGGTCAGATTGACCCGAACGAAAACGTAAATTTAATGCCGAACGAAGTATTTTTGTGGCGAGATCGGCGCGATGACGCGTTCAGCTGATCCGTCAGTCGTCGAATCGTCAAAATTCCGGCTGCTGCTCGTTTTTTCTCGGAATGTCGATCAATTCCCCAAAAAATCGAATGTCAGCTGTTTTTCGTGCCCACTTACGGAACTGGTGGAGAGCTTTCTTGGAAACGCGGCAGGATCCTCGAAACGAATGATTTTTCGTGTGCGAACGACTTTATTTCAATTTGTTAATAATCAAGGAGAGAACGGGAAAAAGGAATCGGAAGCTCATGCCGGAGAGAAAAATGTCTACGGGGGAAACAGGTTGGAACTCGTTCGCGCGAGTTTCAAGAGTCCATTGACATTAAACCGTGCGATCGCGGTTCATGAGCTCACTAGCACACGATAAGTGTTATTCTGGCGAACGGATGTGTATACATGGAGAAAAATATTGGTACGACGATGTTGTATAGGTTAGGTGGAATAGCAATCGCGATAGATTCGGCATTGTACGTATATCATGTCACATAGTTCGTGCGGTTCAACTGCAATGGCGAGTCAAACGTGCCTCGAATATTCATAAACCGTAGCGGGTGTCCTGAGATTCAAACTTTAAGTTTGTCAAGTGGAAAGCTCTTGTAATTCTGAAGAGAAAAGTCCCCTGGTATTCTGTCGTAGGACCAACCGTTGGCGAGATATCGCGTGATCAGTGGCGGGCAATGCGCGTCGGTGCGGCGAGGAGTGGGGGGAGCGCGGGGCGCGTGGGCCACGCCCCTTTTTTACTTTTCGAAGGCTGTTATCTCGGGAACGGTTGGTCGTAGAGAAAAATACCCGGGGACTTTTCTCTTCAGAATTCCAAAACCTTTTCGTTTCTCCAATCAGAAATGCAACTTTTCGCTCACCCTGTACATGAGTTTTGAAAATAAATAAAAAATGCATATTCAACGACTCGTAAACCAACTTGGCCGTTCTTTATCGTCATTCGCATTGAGTTTTACCGTTCTCCCAATCAACACCATATATTCACTCTTTACAAGCTCAATGGCAACGACGCTCGAGTGTTGCGCGATGAATCAACTCGACGACGTATTTTTGCGACTGTCCGATTATCTTTTGCCACAATACTTACCGAACCACGAGGCAAAAGTTTAGCCTCGTGTCGTAACAACCGAAAATCCCTTAACGTAAAATGACAGCCGTTTTCGTGACTCGTTCCTTTTGTTTTTTTTTAATCCTCCCACCAAACCGAACGATTGAATTCGAAAGCACGAAAAAAAAAAAAAAAATGTCGACACAAATATTTCAAAGATCGGTATCGCTCAAAGTCTTTAGTTGGACGTAACGAATGGTCCGTTGAGTGACTCCTCGAGGGATAAACGACCAGAAAATTATACATTCATAATGCATGTCTCTATGGATATTTCTAATGGAAGAAAAGGAAGAGGAAGAACGATGGAGAAAGAAGAAGAAAAAAAGGATTAATCGTGGGGTCTCTCGGGGCGTGTGAGAATAGCAGGTTAAAAAAAGTACCGTTGTCTCTCGCGGGACGATGACTCGGGGCGTCATACTAGCACACATAAAGATTATATACACACTAATACCTACATTTATATAGCACGTAATACTTTAGTCAAAAATGCAATGATCCGGTGAATTATGGAGAATAACTTTCTACGTTATTCTCCCCCCCCCCTTCCTGCCTCCCGGAGCTCTTTATTCTCCCGATCCATAATAAATGATCGATCATTTATTACATTTTTATTCCCATCACTCTCCCTCCCTCCCTCGCCTTTCTTAACCTGGAAAAAATAAACTGTAACGCGTCATGGACGATCAAACTCTAATGCGCACACTCACCGATACACGACGACGACGAAAACTCGCTTTCCTCCCTCGCTCTTCTTTCTCTTCCTCCGGTGAAAGATCCATGACACACCGTGTGCTGCAGTTCTCGGAGCTTACCGCACACGAGAAGGAACCCAGATTGCCATCTTGGTGGTGGGCTTTTTCTTTTAGCCCAACACGAAAAACCCTTTTACGAAATTTTGTCAACTCTTGCATTTTTAATTCTTCGCGACTTTGCGGCGCGCTAGAGGACGTAATTTTTGTCGAAAATGGAAAATAAAAAAAACGCATTTCACTGACGAAATTTTTGGCTTTTTCGGTCGATATCTCAACAACGATCCACGATAGGTGAAAAATGTTGAGGACCTTAATTGTAGATCGTAAAAAAAACAACAAATAAGTATTGCATCAAAATTTTCGCATCTCAACGGAGAATCGAGTTATTGTGAAAAAAAGTGAAAACTCGATTTTTTTTCTATGTTTTTGGAGTTTTGAAAAGCTATATTTTAAATGAAAAATGAACGGAAATGCGTTTTTTTCTCTCCATGTAGTTGCTTCGAATGTTTATCGAGTACGGGAAAATAACGCATCGGTTTTCTCCTTTTTATCGTTATCGAGATGGAATGTATCGGAATTTAATAAATCTGTTTGTTTTTTTTTTATTCCCTTTATTTCCGGTTTATCGACTGTTGAGCTATCAGTGGACGCCATCTATCGGCTTTTTCGATGTACACGCGTCGTGCGAAACGTATAGATATATCGGGGACGATAAGGCAATCGCGCAGCCGAGCGCATTTCGTTCTGTCTACACGGGAGAGCTGATTTTTTGTGTTCCTACGGATTTGTACTTGTTGTCGTTCTTCTTCTTCTTTCTAGTTCCGCGAGGTGAACACCACGGACGAAATATCCTTTGGCTGGATTTTCGCCAACGTTCTCTCACCCTCCCCCGCGCGGCGGCTCCTCTTTTTATCCTTTTTCTCTCGCGCGTTCTCTCCTTCGCGCTCTTTCGCTCCGAAAGAAGCAAAATCGCGATTTACTGCGAGATAAAAAGCTTCTCCTGCCATGTTTATGGTTTTTCGCTTTGATTTCCTTTTGTGCGGCAACTAAAATCAAGTTTATCCTCGCTCGATTTTTCAGGAGTCTCTTTAAACGCGTTCTTTATACACTGAAAACAAAATTGCGTTGAAAAAGATGGAAATTTTGTTCGATACGTTCGACTAAACGTTTTTTTTTTTAATATTCCCAAAACGTATGTCGATGCAGCAAAAAAATGTTAGAAAGTCTCTTCGGAAGCACATTTTAGTCGTTCCACTCGTAAATTTCGCTGACTATTCCGTTGGAAAGCAAATATACTGCAAAAATAACGAAAATTTTGAAAATTATCAAAAAATATTTAGTTTATCGTGTTCGCAACGAAATATCGACCATTTTTAACAGAATTTCATTCCCAGTGTATACTTCGGATCGTTATTTTCTTGTCGATATAGTGAAAAGTTATCGAACAAGCGTTTTTTTTCATATTCAAACTTATTAGCAATTTTATTTTTTATTCATTTTTATTATTATTTTATATACTTGTTCGCAAAAAAAATTGATTCAATTTTTAGCTGGAAGGATTGCTTGCAGTAATGAAAATTCAACGATATCAAGCGCATCTGTGACTAACTAACATAACGGGGAGACGACAGAGAGCGCGATAGAATGGTGGCTAATTTGCCCACAGGCCAGCAGCAGCCGGCCATACACCCGATTAGAGAAAAGCCTGTCTCTCTCTCTCTCTCTCTCTTCTCGTACGCTGTTGTGTATTATTGATTTTTTTTCTTTCCTCGTCCCCCCGAGTTCTCTGTATGCACGCGTTGAATTATCGAGGCAGAGGGAGAGAAAGAAATACAGAAAGAAACTTGTGGCTATTGCGAGGACACCGAGAGACTTTGAATGTTTTTATTCTCTCGATCGCTTATTCGTAAATAGAATTAATTCTCAAATCTCAAATCTCAGCAATGACGTCATTTTTTTTGTTCAGCTAAAACGATCGAAAAGTTAAATTTATGATTTTTACGACGAAGCTTGACGAGACTCGATGATGAAAATATTGAGTAACGAGGAGGACGATTTGGTGGTGCTGATTCAACGATTGGAAATGAAGTTTTCGAAAGTACACACAACGAGCCAGGATTACAGACGAGTCAAAGTTCGTGGCCCCGTTACTTTAAGGGATCAACGACTCGCTCAACACTCTCGGCAGATTTGATTATATCGCCGGCGTTTACGCGCTAGCTACTCCGAGCGAAGCTCTTCTTGGACGAGATTCAATAATTCGAGGCGTCCCTCGTGTCTCTTGTTTTTCCTGCCTCGTTACTTCGTGACAGCGATATACACGTCGAAACTAATTTCTCCTCGATTCTTCGTCAATATTTCTGCCACTTGACACTCGGGCTGAAAATCGCTTGGTTCGCGCTGCGGCAGGACTCGGCGAATTATTGGCCGTGCTAATCAAAGGGAAATGCTTGAATGAAAAAATAGAAGCCTCGAGAATAAAGGCTCAAGGACAGTTTTAGACGCGGTTGCTGGGCAAGTTACACACGCTCCCTGTGTATTTCTCGTTCCTGTTCCCATGTGTGTGTATAACTGTAGGCAATCACAGGCAACAAGTACACACACACACACACTCACACACACCCGTACATATTATATGGAAAGCCCCCGACAAGCGGTGAGGTGAGAGCGACCGGCAGCTCTCTGCTGCGCGCGCGAACGAGAGGCCAACGGAGAGAGAAGATTGTTGAGAGAGAGGGAGAGAAAGGGACTCGAATCGCTCGTGTTCTACGTCTTTCATAACACTATATAGATATTTCAATATTCACTATGACAGTCAAGCTCGCAACGTTCGGCTCCAACGAAATAAACGTTTTCTACTAATTGTTTGTTCAATTTCGACAATTATTTTTGATCCTCGAAAAGAATCGTTTTATTGGCCCAAATAAATGTGGAATGAGGATCCTGAGATGTGTTAAAGAAAAAACAGCATTTCGTTGCTTTCCTGGGATGCAAACTCTTCAACGTTGTATATTCACTTACTACACACGTTTTTACGGGTGTGCATCGAGCATTTTCGAATATGATTGCATGGAAGTGCATATATTCGGATTAAGGTGGTTCATCGGTCGTTGGGTCGATTAAAATTCAAATTAACGTCGTTTTTGTTTGTAAAACTTTCAAAATTCGATTTTTTGAGGATAAAAATTTCAAGATTCACTTACATGCTCGTTTTTTTACACATGTACGAGTATTTTCAAATACTCGTACGGTACGAGTATTTTCAAATACTCGTACCGTACGTCGTATACGTACTCGTATAATGAGATATTGGAACGATCCAGGGGACTGAACAGGACCCTGGCACACTCTTTCTTCTCGCTCGAGTTTCTGTCTTTCCATATAATAATAACAACAGCAATATTGAGCCCCGTGCGCGCACACGGACCTCGTTCCTCATACAAATCGTTTCTCCTCGACACGTGGTGTGTGTTTTTTTTCTTTTTCTTTTTTTTCCCTCCACACATCCACTTTCAATTATGTCGCGCACCTCGGCGACTCGCTGCCAGATAAATAGTTGAAATTTTTGTTGGACTTGCGTGCTCATGCATTTTATTGGCTTTTTAGGGAAATAAACGAGAGAGAGCGAGAAAAGGTGTTAATTTTTGGTTGTCAAGGTGGACGAAGAAAAGCATGTGCTGCTGGAAAAGTACAAAAGAAAGAGGCGGCTTGTTCTCGTCGCAATCTGGCTGACAGATGGCCTCTGCCTCGTATAATTTATCAAATTTTGCGCGTTTCTTAATTTTCATTATTTTATTCTCTCGGACTTTCTCGTCCTTGTGCAAATTACTCTTTCTTTTTATTTTCCTGACTATTTCACTCGTGGCCATAAAATTATGGTCGAGGCGCTCTTTCACCTTAAATCCTGAAGGTAGCCACACGTTTTTTTTTTGCCCTCTGCTCGCCTGTTGCACAGATGTGCCCGAACGATTGTGTTCCCTCTTCACCTCTGGCTCATCTCGTGCCAAAATCGTGTGCTGCTTCGTCTCATTAAAATTGAATTTCCTTTCTTCTCGCGTTGCTTCTCCAGTTTTTGCAGAAAAATTTGTACCTTTTTCCTTTTTATGTATTCAGTTTTTCCAGCAGCTCGCATCGACGCTTCTCGGTCGCGATTTCGAAATGCACTCGTGCCTTCTCATGTATCGAACGAAAGCGAGGGTGGTCGACTTTTGTGTCTCTGGCAAATGAGCCTCGTTCGAGACGATCGATCGGCGAAACCCCGCATGGCGTTTCATACTCATTCTCTTAGTGAAAATGCTGTTTATTACTTGATCGTCGTTTTTCACCTCGAGCAGCTTGGAATAAATAATTGTTTATTTATTTATTTTTATCATATCGATATGACGCCGAAATTTGCAACGTTGCGATGCAACGAAATTCTTTTTCATCTTTGGAACAAAATAATTATTCAAACGCAAAGTGTTATTCCGATGACGAAATAATCGATCTTTAGAAATATCGACTCGGAAAATTTCGATGACATTTAAAATTCAACGAATCATCAGTAAAATTAAATATTTTTCGTTGCATTTTTTATTCAAATATTAAGAATAGAAAAATAAACAAAAAACAATTATCGCATAGAGTTTGATCATTTACGAAATTATAATTTGTTCGATTCTCAATAAAACCGATTCGTTTGTCGTGAGTGTGTCGTGGGATTTTTCTTAGTAATTGCTTTTTCGTGCTTCTTGACTAATCGTCACGAATTAATGGATAAAAGTTGAGTTTTTTTTTCTTTTCGTTTTGGGTTTCGAGTGCTCGAAGCACTTTCGAATATTTTGGCTTGTGAGAGCGTTTTCTTCCGTTGGGTATATCAAGAGCGTTTCTCGTGCGTGCGTATAAGTGTATGACGCGTACACAAGAGCCGGACCAATTTCAAACCATCCCATCGCTTCATTTTTATCAATACACTCGAAAATGTTTGTTTTTTTTTTCTTCACGTTTTACTTGCTTGGAAACGAGTCATCATCACTTCCATTTCTGCCCCGTTATTTTATTTATTTATTTGGAGACTGAAAAATCAAAATTTGCCTTTTTTTCATTTCACCAAATTTCGAGATTTCGGAAAAACGACGTCGATGAGTTTTGCGTAGAGTTTATTTTAAAAAAACCGGACAATATCGTTTTCAATGTCTCGCCATTAATCGATTCTTCGAAAAACTGCGAAAATCCGAAAAAAAAATCAACTTTTGTTGTGTCATTTTTTAATTATTTCAGAAATTTGTACAATGAACCGGAAAATATTGTTTCCAAGGTTTGCATTGACAAAATGTATTCCGAGATCTTGGAACTTGTGAAAATATTCGAAAAGTAAAAAAAACTCGACATTTCACATTTTATTTACTATTTTTTATCTTCCACCGAGTGAGTCTTTGTTCGACACTATCAAACGTACCGTTAATACTGCTTTGACCTTGATTCTTCTCGAGAGGCGCCTCGGAATCGTGCCTCCAAAAGCCTCTCGATAACAAAACAAACGGCCAAAGAAAAAAATCCTGTATAGTGCTTTACGAACGACCCACCAAACTGACGAGTTTTTTTTTTCATCACAACAATTTGACGTGCGAAATGATTGAATTATTGCGTGGAAAATAAAAATTCGTAGTTCGTCCTTGAGAGAGAGAGAGAGAGAGAGACGAAGCGAGAGGGAGCGAGAGAAACTGTCGGAGGAAGTAACACAGCCATGCAAGGAATACTCGATCGGAAAGCATATCCGTTGGTTCCGAACGAAAGGACAAACTCGTTTGGAAGCCGAGAGAGCGAGCGAGGCGATTAAAAGCTTTTTCGAGAGTCCGAAAATAGAAACTGCAATGCCTTAGTATTGACAGTTCCATTTCGTTTTTCATGGCTCAAGCTCTCTCCGCGGTGTAGAATTTAAAAAAAAAATAAGAATAATAACAAGGAAAGGGGAAATTTCGAGTTTTTGAAGGAGAAAGATGGCGCACGAGGCTCCTCGATGCTCGTCGCGAGTCTAGAGATTGCGTACGTTGTGGATACGAGAGCAGCCAGTTATATATTGAAATACGAACATGGCAGAGCCACTCGCTCGCGCGCCCCCCTCGCTCTCGTCGCCTCATCGACCAAAATTTAGGGTTGCTCCTCGCAGGGGAGACAATTCCCGAGCCCCTGCCTGCTCCACTTATGTTTCCAATATACGCAGCCAATTCAACACGAAAATCAACACAGAAACTATTATTTCTTTTGTTTTCCAAAGAGAAACGAGACTGGAGAAAAAATTATTCATTTTTTTTTGTGAATTTTACGTTTTTTTTCTTCATTCACAGAAACTTGCTGGGACCAATGACGAGACAATGAAGACGAGATTCTAGCCCGAGAAAGAAAAAGAGTATTATTATCGAGGGGACTCTTCGGAATTGCTGGAAAGCCCCAGGCACAGACATGGAACCTCGTCGAATTTTCATATCGAGAAGAAACAGATAAAAATAAATCGTCACCGCATTCGGTGGACAATCATTGGTCAAGCCCCCCGCCCGAATCATTTGTTTTCGTTCGAGAGGAAAGATTAAAGAGCTTGAAAAATGGGCAAGTGCTGCAGCAAACGACAAGAGCCTCAGCCTATTGGTGAGCATTCCCAAATATCAAATTAAAACGAAGAAATTACAATCTTTATCCAAAAACTACACAATCTTAATCCTTACGATGCCACACCTCTGTACAATCACGTACTTGCCAGCATGGGGTAGATTTGTACCCCAGTCACAAAAATTGTGATACAAAAAATGAATTGTCGAATATTTCGACTTGAATATTCTTGCAAAACACACTGGAAGCTTTTTTTCAAAGATTTTTCACTTTTAATAGCCAACGATTAAATTTAAGTGAACTGAGAAAAAAAATAATCACGATTTGATCAAATTTGGTGACAAGATTCGTTGGCATCGAGTCCAGAAACCGAAATTTATTCCAAATTTCTAACCACATGGTTATCGAATAATTGAGAGTCAATTCGATGTACACGAAAACTTTGGTGTTGCACTGAAAACAAAATTTTGTTGAAAAAGATGGATACGTCCGATCGAAAGTTTTTTTTCGAATAAACCCAAAAATTGTGTCGTCGCAGCAAGAAATATTCTAGAAAGTCTCTTCGGACGCTAATTTTAGTCGTTCCAATCGTAAATTTAGCTGACAATTTCATCATAAACAAAATATACTGCGAAAATAACGAAAATTTTGAAATGAACGATAAATATTTGGTTGGACATATTCAACAAAACATATCGACGATTTTAAACAAAATTTCATTTCCAGTGTGAATAACTCGAGTATCGCGTGTCTTGAAATATTAGTATTTTTATTTTTTCGCACAAAGTTGGACGAACTTGTTGGACAATCGTTGATTTTTGCTATTTTGTTTTTTATGTTGTTCTTGTTGTCGGGCAGTTTATAAAAAAGCTGAGACTGGATTAGTCTCGAAACACAGTAATGGGGGCTCGCTGGATCGGTACACCGCCGATCCAAACCAAAGAGGGGTTCAGGCCAGAGCTGACATAATACGACCGAGACCAACCCCCTGTAAGCTACAGCATCAACCACGTAAAACAAGCTCACCTGTCGTTGTGCCCGCATGTGTGTATTTTATGATTTTCCTCAGTTGTTTTATTTCTTAACATTTATTTTTCTTATTCAATTTTGAGCTTTTGTCATTGATGTTTTTTTTCAATCTCACGTTGTTGTTGTTTTTATCGATTGCCAATTTGCATTTCTTTATTATTTTTTGCTTTTCATTTCGAAATATGTCTTTGTCGATTATTTTCAGCTCATTCGCAAAGGGCCAACAAACTAGTCGTCGCGCTTTACAATTACACCGCTCGCGAGAGCACCGACGTTAGCTTCGTAAAAGGCGATCGCATGGAAGTTCTCGACGATTCCGAACACGATTGGTGGAGAGTGCTGCATCTGAGGACCCTCCAGGAAGGCTTGATACCCTGGAACTTTGTCGCCGTCGAACGATCCGTCGAGAGCGAGGAGTAAGTCAAAATCGCCCTCATTCCTACGTTTCGCGTATTTCAATATTTTTCCTTCACAAATATTCACTCAGCATTCAAAAAATATTCACTCAGCATCCAAAAAATTGGATCGTTGGTTGGACCATAAAATCATACGAAATGGTCGGAATATATTATTTGTTCCGATTAAATGATTTTATTTGAATTTCGAGAAGCATGACAATTTTCGTGCCGATTTGTTTGTTTGGATGGTAAAAAAAAAAAAAATGAAATTGTCGTTTCGATCGTTCGACTCATCGGCTCGTTTGTTATTTCATGATTTAGCTGGTTTTTCGAGAATGTATCGAGAAAAGAAGCGGGAAAGCTTTTGCTGGTTGATGAAAATCCACGCGGTACGTTCCTGGTCAGACCGAGCGAGCACAATCCTCGAGGTTACAGTCTTTCGGTGAAAGATTGGGAGGAGGGCCGAGGACATCATGTCAAACATTACAAAATCAAGCCTCTCGACAACGGTGGCTTTTTCATCGCTACTAATCAAACGTTTCCTACATTACCGGCGCTCGTAATGGCCTACAGCAGTGAGTTTGTTTTGGTTCGGGGGGCATCTCCATGGGAAAATGCAAAATTTTCGTGTCTCGTTAATGTTTGCCTTTGTGCGCGCGTGCGTTTTTGTTTTTCTTTTTTTTGACAGAAAATGCGCTGGGCCTTTGTCACGTGTTGTCGAAAGCTTGTCCAAAGCCCCAGCCGGACATGTGGGACTTGGGGCCAGAGCTGCGCGACAAATGGGAGATAAATCGTAGCGAAATTCAGCTGATCCGTAAATTGGGTCACGGGAATTTTGGCGAGGTTTATTACGGCAAGTGGCGCAACAAGATCGAAGTCGCGGTTAAAACTCTACGGCCCGGTACCATGTCGACCGAGGCGTTTTTGCAGGAAGCTGCGATAATGAAACAATTCAGGCACAGGCATCTGGTCGCTCTGTACGCCGTTTGCTCGAAAGAAGAACCGATCTACATCGTCCAAGAATACATGTGCAACGGGAGCCTTATAGATTTCTTGCGCACCGGCGACGGCAAATACATGCAATTCGAGGATTTGATTTATATCGCTGCACAAGTTGCTTCCGGCATGGAACACTTGGAATCGAAACAATTGATCCATCGGGATTTAGCCGCGAGGAACGTTCTTATTGGGGAAAAAAATCGGGCTAAAATATGCGATTTCGGTCTGGCTAGGGTCATCGAGGATGATGAATATTGTCCTAAACAAGGCAGTCGATTTCCGGTCAAATGGACCGCACCGGAAGCCATTGTTTATGGACGTTTCAGCATCAAATCTGACGTTTGGTCTTACGGGGTTTTACTCATGGAACTTTTCACCTATGGCCAAGTCCCTTATCCCGGTATGCATGGACGCGAAGTTATCGAACAAGTTGAAAAAGGTTATCGAATGCCCAAACCTCCCAATCAACCCCTTCCCGACACCATTTATCGCCTCATGCTCCAATGCTGGGACTCCAGCCCCGAAAAACGTCCCACTTTCGAATTTCTCAATCACTATTTCGAGTCTTTTAACGTTACCAGCGAAATACCTTATCTCGAACCTCCGACCGACTGATACAGGGCCCATATGCATGGACATCCGCTCCCCCATGGACATTTTCATCCTCCCCATATTAATTGTGCCATGGAATTTTATGGTATTTATTGTTGAGCAACCACACTCGACCTTTTATCATCCCCTCTCCCTCTCGCCACCTTTTTCCATCGCCAAAACCTTCTTCTTCTTCTTCTTCTTCATTTCTTAACGATTTTTTACCGATTTTCATGCAACTAATTTCTTTGAAATTGGAATTTTCGTGCTTGCCAAACGTTGACCTAAATTTGTTGACGTTAAAAATCTTTACTCGCTTCTCGGCATCATGAATTTTTCAATACTTCGTTGTAAACAATGCCAACCACCTTTCATATTAATTTGCCGAGTTTTTTCAAACTCAACGAATTTTGAAAATGTCGAAATATTAATATTTGGCTACTATTTATTGAAACAATCGATTTTTGGAGGCTCCCAAGATTTCGAATCTTGTCAAATTTTTCTCAACATGCCAAGCACCTTTGTTCTAAGCTCAAAAAAATTTTCTATTACGAATACGTGTCAAAAATCGCTAACGAAATAATATCTAACCAACAAAATGAAATATTAAGATTACCGAGTCTCCGAAACACTGCCAGAACGAAGCTCGTTCCTTGACGAACCGCGGGACAACTATTTTCGTGTGCCATTAATAAAATCATCGACGATGAGACTTTTTACGTAAAATTTCAACTTGTTCACCTCGGATTTGAGGCCAACAACTCGACAGTGTATCGCCCTGAAAACTCGAAAGGAAAGCCGCCAAATGTGTCGAAAAAACAAAGTTTTAGGCAGAGAAAAAAAACAACAAAACTATAACGAAGGAGGAACGAAAATTTTCAAAACGTTTTTTCGATAAATGCGAATGAAAAATGTAACTAAACTCGAAAGAAACTGAAAAATAATGAATCTATAGCACAAAATGACTTTTAGAGATACAAAAGGAAGCACGAGAAGAAATAAAAAGGGGAGGAGGCGCGAGAGAGCGAGAT
This sequence comes from Hyposoter didymator, assembly GCA_037952995.1. Classification (NCBI taxonomy): domain Eukaryota; kingdom Metazoa; phylum Arthropoda; class Insecta; order Hymenoptera; family Ichneumonidae; genus Hyposoter; species Hyposoter didymator. Next base: position 318,329 of record JBAJMU010000011.1, read on the forward strand.
CGAAGAAGCTGTTTGTTTTTCCAAAACAAAATGAACGAGGCGAAGAAAATATTGTTACCAGACAATTTTTTTTATCTCCCTCTCTTGGTCCCTCGCCGATAACGAAGTAAATCGGGCGGAAAAATGAAGAACAAACGAGCTATACGAAATTTATAATAAACGAGAAGGAAAATGGAGAAAACAAATTCTCAAAGATTTTTCGTCCCGGACGAGGAAAATAAGAAAAACGAAGAGAACAAAAAAAAACACGAGAGAAAAGAACAAACTGAGAGTTACTAATTATACGAGGCGTGTGTGTGCGTGTGAGCGATTCGAGAGAGAATCTTGTACGATTTTCGTGTGGCTGTTTTTAAATTTGACGAACGAGTGCGAATTATACACCGTAGCGAGTACATTAGCGTTTTATATATATATATACATATATGAATATAGATTTGTGTCTGCGCGAGGCATCTCACGTGCCAGACGCTCCGAAAATCAAAAAAAAAAAAAAAAAAAAAAAAAAAAAAAAAAAAAAATTGAAAATTCAAAAAATTTGAAAAATTCAAAAAACTGCAAGTATTTTTGCATTCTTTTCCTTCATGGCCTTTTCTTCAATTTTCTCGACAACAAATCGCACCGAGAAGAAAATATAATTGGATCGAAAAAATTAATTTTTCGGAATGAAACTTTCACGTGACGTTTCTCGCGCGTACGTAAATTTATATATACATATATACGAATATATATATATATAGATTCCTACAATTTGATGATAAATAACGAGCGAGCAAGGAGGAGGACGTACAAGACGAGAAATTAAGATTAAGACTTGAGTCATCGATGTGTTACTCGTACAAAAAAGAGAGAAAGTGAGAGAGAGAGAGAGAGTGATGAAAAAGTGGAGAAAAAAAGAAAAGAATTGTAAATTTTATACTAAATCGTAAGGAACGAGAAAAGACAACAGATTTTAGTTTAGATCGTAGAATCGTCCTACTGGAAAATCCTGGCGAACGAAGTGCACGTTTATTTGCTTTTATCTTGTTATTTTCGAGGAAAAAGCTTGCTTCGCTCGCTGGGGAGTGAAGAGAAAAAAAAATGGTTAATTAATGAGATCATAGTTTGTGTCGTTAGTACGAATAATCCATCACACTCACACGCATACACTTTCATATACATGCGAATATACGCGAATTAACGGAGCGATAGAGTGGAGAAGAAAAATTTACCGTTTTTGAAAAGTTTTTTTCATGCTTTTTTCGGGCTCTCGATCGCGCGCTGCTTCCGCGCAAATTTCAAGCATTTTTCGTAGCAAATTTTCATTCTCGATCGTAAACTTGTCGACGAGACGATTTGGATTTTACGAAAGTTTGATTTTTTGAAAATTTTTCGTAATCGTTGCGAATTTTGAAAAAATTTGACGCGCACGATCGTGAGCACGAAATAAATGTGGGAATGAAAATGAAGGATTTTTTAGAAACGTCCGACTGGGTTTTAGCAGCTCGGACCAACTATTATAGAATAACGTCCAGCAAGAGTTTAAAGAGTAGGAAAAAGAAGAAAAAAACAAAATACGTTTATTCCCTTTTTTCTATAGACCTTTTTATACCGACCAAAAGAAAAAAAAAACGTTATAAAACACGAGGATGGGACATTTTTGGACCCTCGCGCGTATATTGATTCGTGACTCACTCCCTCCCCACAAGTTGCATTCCAGTTTCGCTTCGTCATCATAAAACCCACGATAAATCCTTCAACTTTG
>JBAJMU010000011.1:320099-346551 GCA_037952995.1 Hyposoter didymator
ATCACTTATTACCAATTTTTTGTTTTTCTTAAACGCGTGGCGAAAAAAAAAATACAATTTTTCGATTCGACCAATTTTTCTCGCCGCTCAGCGTCTCTTTTATCCAGGATTATTCCTACTGCCATTTAGTATCTTTCGTACTTAAGAATTCTTCGCGATCCCGACCACATCGATGAGAAAATCTCCTCAAGGCGATTTTTTCAATCGAATCGATCGATTTTCATTTTTCCTGTGGATTTCGTTGCACGGGGCGAGTGAAAATATTGTCTTTGTTTACTTTTTTTCGACCAAACTGTGATATAGTAGCCGGCAGACCTCATCCGTTTTCTAACCAATTTTCCCCATTTAAATTCGACAAGAAAAAAAATTACCTCGAGATAAGTTTGCCCTCGCGATTCCCCGAGGACAATCGATTCAATAATATTATCATCGTCATCATTCGATTCGAGGAAAAGAATAAGTCTCGCACACATTTTCATCAGCGACAATCTCAAACGAGGATTTTCTCGTCACGCAACATTTATTCGTTGAATCATCGTCGACGTTTCATTAATCAATTGATTTATTAATTATTATGTCGTTTACGAACCAAAGCTTATTATCGTTAAGTACACTTACGAATTCATTTGTATTATTGTATTTCATTATCTTGTAAGCCTATGGAGATAAAGAACAAAAAATATATACACCCACACACACATATACATACAAATTTATTACATTTATATGTTTATGTATATATATGTGTGTGTTATGTAACATTATTCAATTTTTCTTTCATTCCCGTTATTTTCTTGATCCTTTAAATATTTGACTATTTTTTCAATCTATCGTCGACCTCCGAGCCCTGGATCCAATTTTTCAGGAGGGGAATCCTGCGATCGTGACGGACTCGTTGCTGGGGTCAGTGAGACCCGTATGATTCGCCGAGGGTTAATTTACTGAATATTTTTTATATTTTATGGCTCTGAATTGATTTTTGGACGGAAACGAAAATTTAATTGCAAACGATCGGTGACTGACAATTGGCCGGGTCAATAAGACCCAGCATGCTTGTTTTATTTCTCAATGTTTCAAGAAACAGACTTTTCGAAAAAAATTTCGGCGTTTGCCATTTTTTTTTTGATAATGATATTGGAAATTGGAAATTTTGGGATTAGAAAAAATTTCTCGGTACTCGGACGTTTTTATTAACCGTTTTTTTATTATTATAATAATTATCATTATCGTACACGTAAATATATAATTTATGTAGGAAATAAGGACGCGAGGGACGACACAAAAAAAAAAATAACTTGAAAAACGCTTTTAAAAATAAGAAAAATTTCGCAAAAAAGTTGATCGTGGACACTCGTTCCAGAAGAAATTTGTCAATTCCTTGTTTCATTGTTTAGCTCACAGCGTTTTATTTCGTTTTCGGATTTGGGGGAGCGCGAAAGTTGATGATTTTTTTCGAAATTTCGTAAATGTTTTCCTTGTTTTCGTAGAGATTCGAAAAATTGATTGGAAAATGAATTTTACGCTTTTGGTTCGTCGATTCGCCTCGAAAAGCGATTTTTGGAGAAAAAAAATGTTGAAAATGGGGAAAGAAGAGAATTTGGCGGTGATGGAAAGAAATGAATCGCTAGTTTTCAAATGTACATCATTTCAGCCATGTGGGACATCTTCTTTGGAATATGGACGAATTCCTCAAAGTAGCTGGCGAGCTCGTCGATGGTTACGTCGCAGGATGGAGGAGAGATTCGAGCTTGGACCGAGCAAGTGCTGGACGAAGCGGTGCTCGAGGATTGTCCGCCATTTTGGGGATTGAGAGTGGCGTCGTTGACGGGGACCGGAAGCGAGGAGGAGGAGGAGGAGGAGGATGTCGATGGGGCTGCGGCCGTTTGGACACCCGGGATTTCGCTTCCTCCTCCCGGGCCTGGGCTTCTTCTTTTTAAACTGGGCATTGTGTTGCTTCGGGCTCTTTGAAAACTGCTCGTTTCGAAACTCTCTACCGGTAAACTCGCGTCGTCCTTGACTCGCCTCGTTTCCGCTTTCTCCCGCGGATTCAGAGCTCGAAAATCTTTCGTTGCCCTACCATTTCCAAAGGTCCTTGTGCTTACGCTCGAAATGCTCAGCCTGCATGCCTCCTTTAACAACGTATTTGCCAAATTTTCGCTCAAACTCGAGCCCGCGCTCGAATCGCTCAATTTCAACACCGCTTCCCTAATTATCGAGCTTTTTCGAGGACGATCCAGGATTCTGTCGCCTCGCGAAGGCTTGAAATTCGTGGTGCTTCGTACCCCCCGAGGACTCACGAAACTCGCCGTTGGCCTGTTCGGCATTGATCTTCGCCTGAATAAATAACTCGTGTCGACCTGCGATTTCACGCATCTGGAGCTCGAACCAAAAGGATTTAACGATTTCGAGCGTTCGCTCGATTCCCCTCTGCAACACAAATTTTTTTTTTTTTAATCAGCGACCCATTTTTTCGCACCAATCACATTTTTTAAATGGAGAAAAATTAACAAGATATCCGAGCAGGAAAAAATGATTTTTAACCAAAGGCCAATTAGGGGATATGAAAAAGGTAAACAACACGAATGGGAACAGCGTGGAGGGAAAAGAATCGAGTGGCGCACACCGAGTGACCTTGAAAAGTATTTATATCATTCGAAATGCCGAAATCGAGGCCAAAGATCGATTTTTGTACTTGGTGTACGAGGACGAGGCAGGCAGCAGCTACTTTGACTGGTTTTGAGGCGAAATAACGCACGAATTACCTCGAATGTTCGACGCTCGAGATCGAAGTGCGATCAATTTCGAGTTTTTCCAAGCTCGCCGGTAAGACTTCGTCGTCGGCCATGCTCGATATTCCAACGAGCAGGAGAGACTCGTCATCGACGTTTCTCAGCTTATTCCCAAACATTGCATCGTGAATAAAAACTTTCTCGATTATCTCCGAATTTTGAAAAACAATAATATAACAGCAGGAGAAAAGTTTCGATGTTTCGAGAAGCGCGCAGCACGGGACAGCAGAAGGGAAGGGAGCGGGAAGGGGCAATCAAGTTACTCAACACAAAACAACAAATAGGTTATGTTTCATTTTCGAATAATGGCCATGAAGAAAAGACGCAATTTATGAGCGTCGTCAACGTCTTTTGGTCTTTCTCTTTCGCACACTCGCACACGCTTTATTGTCCCTTTATTTTTCTCTTTCTCTCCCTCTCTCTCTCGCACTTGGACACTCTCCGCCTCTCTCTTTCCCTCTCTCTCGCTTTGTCTCACGAGCAGATTCTTGACAATCACTTTTTAACGTTTCCGAAAAGCTCGCACTAATTTCGCATCGATTGTTGAACCTCTAGACACGCTCGTGTGCTTCCTTGTTTGTTTACGATTCTCATTTAAACTTGCGAATACTTGACAGATTGATTATGCGTTTGTCCAAACCGATTACCACTTTTTTTTTATCGCTTTTACGATACGTAGTAAATAAACAGACCACTCCGCGCAACCGCCATTTTGTTTGTGTTCGTCTCTGATTGTCCACCTCGTTGGTGGACGTATGTGTGTTCGCATGCGCGCCGTGCTGCGCGCAATTCTCTTTTTCTCAGTTTCTCTGCCTCAGACCCCCGCAGTGGGGATGACGCAGTTTTCGTCCGTACTCCGTGCGCGCGCAGCCCTTCGCGAGTTCGCACCGGAAACGGGAGACGATCTCTGCACGCACGCGTCCCATGCCAGCGCGCGGTTTTTTAAATTTCCATTCCAAGGCATTGGTCCGTTGTAATGTTTTTTTTTCTTTCTTTTTCTCAGGTACAACGAAACAGTCGGATGGGGCGAAAGAAATTCGCCAAGTTTACTACCGTAGACGACGGAGATACAAATTTGAAACACACGCGAATAATTCGGTGAAGGAATAACTTGCCACATTTTCTGGCCAGAAAAGCGTTTCTCTCCGTTATTTCACCCACGCGAATTGTGCATCATTCGCGAAGACACGTCTTTGGATGAGCAGACCCCTTGGCGAGGATTTTCATCTTTCTCTCGCGACTTCGATTAATCGTCCGTAGACTCGTAAATAATGTTTTGCCTGCAGAGTGTTTCACATTTCGTTCTTATACACCTCTTGAATCCTCGGCTCATTAAATTCCGAATACTTTGAGCATTCCTCTAAATTCCTAAACATGTTTTTGCAAACTTTAAAAAAGGAATCGTATTTTTTTTTTAATAACCAACATTTGCGGGAATTTAGGGAACGGAGGATGAGAATTGGGTGGAAATTCGGACCACCGGAGTCTTAGACATATTTAAATACATGTACATGTGTCTATGAGTAAACGAAGCGAGAACAATTTCGCGCAGAAGCACAACGACGACGCCCCAGAGTCCAACGGTTATGATTTATCGCGACGCACTCACTAATTCGTCTTTCGCCCAAGAGACATTTAGTGCGTGTTTCTTCACCTCGCGAATTTTCCGTTCCACACATAACATCATTGTTTTCTTTTTTTTTGGATGCACGTTTTGTCTTTTCCCTGCACGTGCTCAATCATTCAGTGTCAGTTTCGCGGAAGATGTAATAATATATCTCGTGCCCAACGACACGACAGATTACCGGACAATGGGGGCCTCGCTCAAAATTTATTGCAGAATTCAGCAATTTGGATTTTGAAAATTTTTTATTTTGAAACCCTGGCTTGTGGGTACTCAAATTGTAGGTCTCTGTCATCAGAATACAAGATCGATATCTATTTTCATTTACATTCAAAATGGCGGCTTTGACAACTGAAAAAATGCTATTTTTCACTTAAAACTCAAAATAAAGCGATTTACTTTTGTATAAAAATGATCATGTTGCTTTTTTTTCAAAGACTGCATGGATGCTGAAGCGATGGCATGTAAAATATTTTGAATTATCGATGACAAAAATCAACAAAAATCGTTTTTCACGGCAAATGCATTTTCAGTGTCTCTTCAGGTTGATTCCCGATTCGAAAATTGGGTCGATTAATATTTCACGAGTAGGAGAAGCGTTTTATATATAACCCCGAAAGATTTTAAGGCGTCGATGGTTTATACACAGTCTGGCGATCTATCACTAAATTCTTCGTTCATTAAAGTGTGTGGGTAATGTATATGTGTGCTACAGCCGGCAGGGAGTTAAATTTAAACCGAAGTTACGAGTTATGGGGTTCTTAAAACTTGTCGGACGCTTTCAACCCCCAGCCCCTCCCCTCGCGAGCTCCTACGCGAGTAAACACGACGTGATTTCCTGTCTCGAATCGCGCTTGCTATTCTAATTTAACTTGCTCAAATTTTTCGAACGGTCCAAAATATTGGAGGCTGAAAAAATTGCGGTGGCTGAATTGTTTTAGAAATCGTGTTTCAAGAGCAGATAAATATTTCGATTCCAATCCTTTCGAATATTTATTTTACTATATTTCCTCGTATATTTCGACAATTGCTAAGTTTCGAAATTCATTTGACGTGAAATTGTTTGTGAAAACTATTATTCGCGAGTTATTCGGCTTTGAGCAGTCACGCCGTTGTAAAATATTCGATCTCGTCTTTTTTTCTTTCTCATTCGCTGCTGAATTCTGTTTGTCTCTTTCGGAAAGCTTGAATAACGTCCGAAGGGGCTTTGAGATACGAGGCAACGGAGAATCGAGTAGCCTGTTGCATGAAATAGTTGCAAAGAGGATAAATAACGGCGGGGGGAGGGGGTTAAAAAAAGGAAAGAAAAAAAGCAGCAGGAAGAAGCTCCGAAAGCGAGGGCGTCGTCGTTGACTTAACGTACAACATTCACACACACACTTACACACACGCAGACACGAAAATTTCTCTCGGCCGAGAAGCTCTTCGAACACACGAGGACGGAAATACCTCAAAGTCGGAAATAGGCCCGTTAATCCTTGGCCGATAATTTCTCTCGCAGCTCCTTCTATTCCCCCTTTCTCCCTTTTCACTCGAGAAATTTCACCGTCAAATTCCCTCGTGAAACAAAAAAAACATTTACCAAAAGTCAAACCATTTTTTTTTTTTCGTCGCTTTCGTCGTCAGCTGCGGGAAAGCTCTCGGAAAATTGCTCGAGATCCTATCGAGCCTCTTTTTGATGACGACGCGCAAGAATCGGCCTGTTCCCCTTTGCTGGCGAATTTTATCAGACAACGGCAGCAAAGCGGAAAAAGACAAATCCTCGACCAACGTCCGAAAGCTCGTATCAACTTTTTCACTTTTCTCTCCTCACGCGACTCGGTCGGTGATTTTCTGCTCGCGAGATTTTCTTTCGCCCACCATGTCGAACCTGTTGCACCTGTGAATTGTCAATAAACAAATCGTTTCATCGATTGACACTCTACGATGTTGTTCCTCCATTTTTTCAACTTTTCAAGTTCCGCTCGTTCGAGCCCCTTTTTTTGCTTTTGAAACCCTGGCTTGTGGGTACTCAAAATGTAGGTCTCTGTCATCAGAATACAAGATCGATATCTATTTTCATTTACATTCAAAAGAGCGGCCTCGAAAACTTAAAAAGTGCAATTTTTCGCTTAAAACTCGAAATAAACGATCTACTTTTGAAAAAATGATCATGTTGCTTTTTTTCAAAGACTGCATCGATGCTGAAGCGATGCACCTGCGAATTGTCAATAAACAAATCATTTCATCGATGTTTTTCCTCCATTTTTTCAACTTTTCAAGTTCCGCTCGTTCAATTCCCTTTTATTTTTGTCCACATTCTTTTCTTTTTTTTTTTATTCCTTCCGTAATAATGTAAAAACGTTGACAAGCATGAGGAATTTTATGGGCGATGAGTTCGCTTTTGCCGAGCAGCTAAAATTAACCTTTGAATAAAAATGAAGAAATAAAATTCGTGGCGTTCGATTTAATGGCATTGACGCGCGATAACGTTTTTTTTTTCTCAAACTTTTGAAATGGTGAGTCAAAAAATTCTCGATATTTTCCAAGAACTCGATCGATATCTCGATTCGATTATTCCGACTCGCGAAACGATCGGAATTTGATAAATCCGCGAATTTCGTGACGAAAAAAAAAATTGACGCGTGCGCCAATGTTTATTTAACGTTTTAAGGGGATCTGGCTCGTGTTGGTCCTATTATTTCTCCAGTTTGTTTGGATTGGCCTCGTCCAGAGCGAATTCTGTACCAACATTGCCTCGCGGTTTCTCTTATTTTTGGCTCCCTTCGGATTCGCTCAACTTATTTTCCTCTCACCGCGTCGTTCGATCGGCGCGGCAACGTTTTTCTCGATCGATCGGAAAACATTATTATGAGGAGAAAAAAAAATTCAACCAACCTCGGGAATATTTTCCAAACGCAATTTTACGAAAAAAAATCAACGGAGAATGTCGATGAATTTTGTAAAACTTGAAAAACGTTCACTGCTTTGACGGAATTTGAAAATTACGAGAAATTCCATTTCGTATAATATCAGTCCGTTTTATAAATTATTAACTTTTATAATTTTTTATCGATCGGTTCATTAGTTTATGGAAATGATTTTGTCAGCGCGTTTTGTTTTTGTCATCGTTGATAAAAATTCTGCGATTTTTCTATTTGATGCTGGTTATTCATCGAAATGTTATTAACAATTTAGTTAATCTTACCCTCGGTTTTTCGTGGTCGATCTCCTGCTGGAAACTTGTCACGATATAAAAAAATGAGATAATCAACAATTAATGATGATGATTGTTCGAGTTTTCGATGTGAAGCGATTATTTCGTGATGTGATGAAAAATTTCGAAAATGCAGTGAAAATTGGATCGGTCGTGCGTGCCTCGTGAAAAGTGTGTGCGAGGGTGGACACTTGGAGGCGAACTGGATCCGTACGTTCATTCAAGAAGAAGACGAAGCAGAAGAAGAAGACGAGGAGGAGGAGGAGGAGGAGGAGGAGGAGGACGAAAGAGAATAAGAAGACGAAGAAGAAGGCGTCGCGCGGCGGATGTGGGTAAAAGATGTTTCGAGACGCTTGGTTCGCGCATGCGCACGACAGTTGGTACCCTCGTTCGTTCTTGGGCCGCGTCCTCACTTGGCCGATTTATTTCGATTCATTGAAAATATCCCTCTCTCGCGGGCGTGAAATCCTTCCTCCTCCCCCGCGCCCCTTAAACATTTATTAATAGGATCGCGACCGCTTTTTCGTTTCCGGATCGCATCAAAAAGTAAAAAACCTCCAAACGAACAAAATTATAACCGCATCTTCTTGAATTTATTGAAAAACATCGGAATTCGGGAAAACTTCGCGGACGCAGAGGATTTGTCAATTTTTTAAACAATTTCGAGGAGCATCGACACACTGACGAATACTCATGCGGAAAAGAATGAGGAGGAAATGTCGCTCCAGATCATTTGGCTGCGCACGAAAATATATGCTGAATCATCAATCGACACGTTCGTTTTTCTTCCTCGTACGTGCGCGCGTACACTTTACGAAGCAGTCGCGCAAGGAAGCAGATAAACTTCGCGTGCTCTTGTAGTGCGTTTCGAGTCGTTTAATTTTGGACCGTCCACATTTACCGGAATAGAATCCACCCCCACAACCAAAAGAGAAAAAGAGAAAGGGAGAGAGAGAGAGAGAGAGAGTCAAAGATTTGCCCCTGCTGTATCGCACCTCACGAACGCGGCGGTCTCTGTCTCACCGCGACGATTATTTCGGAACCATATGCACGAATCTCGTCATCCTTATTTCAATTACAAGCCCCGAGCATTGAAAATCGTTTCGAATCTGCTTATGAAATTTCAGCACAAAAATTATTCGTAAAGTTTTTTTTCTTTTCCCGGAAACGTTTGATATTTCGAGGAAAAAAGTGCGCGGCTATTCTTTTTCTCGGATGTTGTGTGTTTACTTTTTTCTCTTGTCTCCCTCCCTCGTCGTCACGCTCACGTCCACGAAACTGCGATTTTTCGTGTGAAAGTTTTGGTCGACGCGAGGCTCATTGAAATTTCGAGTGAAATTTCGTAATAAATACAATATATATGACAACAGGATACGCTTTGACTCGGGGCTTCGGATCGACACATCGATCGCGCGAGAAGCGTTAACAGAATAATATTTATATTGGTTTGAGCTACATGTGACCCTGGAAAATCGCCAAACTTACCGCCATCAGGACTTGATGATATTCCGCGCGACGTATTATTAACGAAATCGCGAAATAAACGAAACGATAAATATATACCTTCGTTATATTTTTATTGAAAAATCATTTTCTAATACAATAAACGGCGTGGAACGCAATTTTTCAGGAAAATCCAATGAAAAAAAAAAAATTGAATTCTTATCCGATGGTGACCACGATTTTCCAAATTTTTAGTCAAAAGGTTTGCGCGGAATGTCAACTTTTCAACAATTGTATTTTTACCCGCGCGAATAGTCGTTTCCGTGGCTTCGATTTTTTTTTTTCCATTTATTTCGATTTCGATCGAAAAAAAAAAAAAATTCTTTGCAGTTTTTGAAAATTTTATAAAATGTGTAGAATAACGACACGTACATATCACGAAAGTCCTCAAAAGAGCCAATACGTAGTGAATTTGGGCATTGAAAATGTCGCCTGGTATCAGGAGCACACGAGCACGAAAGAGTTCGCTCCCCCCCACTCCAGGTTCTGGACGTTTGGAAAAGACGAGCGCCGGCAGCCAATAGGAGCGAGGCCAGCCGGGCTAGGCGAGCGAGGAGAACTATCAGGAGCACACGAGTGTGTAGCAGGTCGCGCAAACGCCAACAGCTCGCGCGCCTATGCTCCTGATACCAACTAAGAAATTTCTTTAGCAAACGTTGAATGTTGATGACGCTAGATGCTCAATTCCGGCGTCACATGATTGAATTCTGAGGCTTATTCCCTTTTAACCCGATCTATCACTTTTGCTCGGTCGGTAAAAATCCTCCTACATGTTTTATTCGGAGATTCTGAATATTTCAAGAAAAATATTACTTACACGTTGTCCATTGAGAATTGGGAAAAAGTAAGGGAGAAGTGGACAGGGAGCTATGTCAATTTTATAAAGAAATGGAGAAAATATGTGGAAAGAAAAAATGGTGGAGACAATGGAGCAGATTAGAAAAGTAAAATGAAAAATGCATGAGAATAATATTGTAAGACCTTTGTAAAAAACTAAAAAGTTGTGCAAATAAAACTTTATTATCTATCTACTTACACGTTGTTCTCATTTCATCAGAGAATAAATTGTAATTTTCAATTTTCTCAAAATATGAAGGGTCTCTGAAAAAAACGTCTATCTACGTTTTTGATTATCTCTCTCGCACTCGCACGCGACACAATTAGCAGTAGTTGCTCATGAGAGCGTGTGTTAAAAGCTCCAATTTCCAAAACAGTAATAAAAACTTTGCCCTCACTTTATTTAGTTTTTCAAAAAAACCGGTCAATCATTTCGAATCGTTTTCCATGGATAATAAAATAAAAAGGCAATAATTTCAGTTCAAACAGTTGAACCACGTCACAACTTTAATAGAAAATGTCTTCAGGCAGGACGAAGCTATGTACAATATCCTTCTAACATTTATAAAAAATATTTTCATCCTTTACCGATTTTTCATGGTTTTTCAGCTCATGGGCCAAAAACCGATCGCTCGAATCTTGGAAAATTGAAATGCAACGAATCCTTTCGTCCGACAACTCGTCGCGTCTCGAAAATTCAATAAAAATCGTTAAAATATTTGCTCAATTGTTTAAAAAAATAGATATTTGTCATTTTTTACGTTTTTAAAGTTTACGATGGTCGATCCATTCCGAGCGCTCGAACGTAACGTTATCAGTCGCATCGTTTTTTTCCTCAGGATAAATGTCTTTTGAGAATATGATGCCGCGGATCAGACCGCTCCGAATACTGTGCTCGTTCGGTCCACTGTTGAAGGTAAACTTTACTCCGGCGCACTCTTCTTCCTTGGCACAACTTTCCGCCGCAGGATACGTTCCGGGCTTGTTGAACTGAACGCAAACCCGATAAGTCTACGAAAAAAGAGGAAAAAAAAACGTAAATTTTGCTTAAACAGTCTTTGCGATATTTTATTTATTTAAATGTTTTTTGTCTAATAATCAATTGTTGACGTTTGTCGTTACGATTTGCAAAATTGCTTCTTTAGAAAAGTTCAGATTTTCGAAAAACTCGACGTATGGCGATCCGTCGGTTGGGCAGGTAGAAAAAAGACACGAGAATAAAAATAAGCGGATGGGGAGAGAGGCGCAAAACGGAAAAACTCCCAAAACGTGGAATTTTTCATTTCTAGAATTTATACACCGTTTTTTAATTTTACTCAAAAATTTGCGGTTTTATTCAAATTTTATTTGAAATAATTTTAAATTTCGAAAATTGAATAATTTTCTATTTTTAATTTGATTTAACTTTTTCCATTCAAAGTTTTATTAAGAAATTTCGATTTTACTCAATTTGTGGTGACTTTAGAAATTTGGAAGAAACAATAAAGAACGAAATTTCTTGGTTTGAAATCGAAGTCATGGACGTGCTGATAAAAATGCAATTTTTAATGCCAATTTCTCGAGTACGCAAGTTTTTTCGAGGATTTTTTGTTTTGTCGCGTAGTCGTGAAAATTTTACCAGAATTTTTGTTTTCCAAACGATTAACTTTCGTTATTCTCGCCTTTTCGAACGACAAATATTCATGAATACAAAATAGAGTTAAGAACAGACCTTGCCAGCCTCAATAGGTGTAAAAACGTTGAACTCTACCGAGACGTCAATCTCGGGACTAACGTCGCGAACGAATTGCTTCAACACGCTGGTCGTCCCATCGGGATAGACCAGAAAGGCGGACAATGATTCGGAGTAAGGAGTCGGCACTCCTTCGATCTGGAAAATCATTTTTCTCATTAAATTGGGTAGAAAATAAAGTTAAAAAATTCGGGAAAGGCGGAAAAACGAGAAAATTGAGAAAAAAACACACACAAATAGGAGTTTTATTTTTTCTTAAATCTCAAAAGTTTTATCGTTTCTACGAAATTGTGAAATTTAAGAAAATCAAATATCCACGTTTTTCCGCCTCGCCCGTAATTAATTCTGTGATCATTGGGTTCAAGAATCATACTCGGCAGGAGAAAAATTTTCAAAATAGGAGAAAAGCGAGCTAAAACGAGGAAATCCCCAAAAAAGTGAAAATCTGCTTTTCTTGAATTAAAAAAATTCGACAATTTCAATGAGATTTCGAAGAAATTTCGCATTTCGAAAAAACCATAAAACTCTACATCTTTCTCCGACTTTTTCAAACTTTCTCCGCCTCGCTCCTGAGCAGCAGGCGAAAAAGTATAAAAATAGAGGAGGCAGGCCAAAAATGGCAAAAAAAGTATAAAAAAAAAATTCTTGTTTGTTAAAATCTCAAAAAATTGCATAATTTTCTCGAAATTTGCACGAAAAAAATGGTAAATTTCGAGAATACGAAAATTCCCCCTTTTCCTGCCAATTTTCCACTTTCCTCGCATGCGGTGGCTCCGAAAATTTTGTGAAAAAAAAAAAAAAAAAAAAAAAAAAAAAAAAAAATTGGCGACGCTCACAAGAGGCAGTTGCGCTGAAACTTTGATGCCGCAGAGTAAGATGGGCACGTCGACGCTAAAAGTGAGAGAGCTGCGAAGGTTGTCGTCGTTGTGAAAATGCATGAAGGATCTAAAAGTGCGAAAGCAATATTTGAGTTGGCGGCGTTTTAGAGAGCGCCAGTCGTCGACGGCGAATGATCTGGGGATGAGTCTGTCGGTGCGGTCCTCGGACAAGCCTTCCGGAAGCGGAGTTTTCTTCTTGAAGGAGGAAAGTCGTTGGGAGATCATTTCGATTTCGCGTTCCTCGAGCAACTCTTCTTTGCCGGGAGCGAGTTGAAATTGGCGAAGGTTGAAGGTCAAGAATCGAATATGTTTGAGGAGACCGCCGGCGACGGATTTCATGGATTTTCGATTGAGCGGAAGCGATTGTCTTTGGCATTCCGCTCTGGCCCAGACGAGGAGAGCGTCGAAGAGCTCGAGTTCGGAGACGATGACAAAGTTTAATTTCAAAAGAGCAGAGACGGCGTCGTAGGATACGTTTTTCCAGTTTTCGGAGCTGATGATTTGGTCGGTATTGATGCACATGGCAGCGACGCATTGATCGAGAAGATAAGACTCTCCGTAGCGTCTAGCAAAGTCATAAACTGGCAAAACGAGATCGGGCCATAATCGGGACGCCAAATAATTGAGGCATTCGGTAACGACGTTTGACAGTTTGAATTTCATGGCGCAGGGATAAAGATCCATGGCGATTTCGTTGGACGAAAATGATATTTCATCGGAGTAAATATATCTGAGCATGGCTTTGAAACCTCCGGGTTGGATGCCCGGGAGAGTTATCACATCGTTTTCTTCGCAACCTTTTCCAAAAAACATTTCTGCAAAAACTGGACTCGCCATGGCCAAAATGAGTTTATGAGCCGACACCGTCTCCTGATTCGCTGATCCTCCAACAACGAATTTGCAGTCGCACCATTCGCCACTTTCCAGCAGACATTTACCTCTTCCTGCTATTTTATTTGCTCCTATTTGCCAATTTTCCATTTTTTCGGACCTCCTCTTTCCTGCTGCACGAATGCAAAATTACCCTGCAAAATAACATTCATTATTCATCATAATCCATTATTTATTATTTATTAACATTTTTCACCATATTTTATGATTTTTTATGATTTAATTCCGATTTTTCAAGATTTTTTATTTTTTATTATTCTTCATTGTTATTTATTATTGATTATCATTATTTTTTATGATTTATTCCGATTTTTGCAATCATTATTCATCATAATTCATTAGTTATTATTTATTAACATTTTTCATGATGTTTAATGATTTTTTATGATTTTTTATGATTTTCCATATTTTTTTACGATTTTTTACGATTTTTTATGATTTAATTCCAATTTTTGAAGATTTTTTATTATTTATTATTCTTCATTGTTATTTATTCATGATTATTATTATTTTTTATGATTTATTCCGATTTTTTGTGAATTTTTGAGATTCGATACGATTAATTATTTATTTATCGATATAAAATGGGAGTTATGGCTAAGAAAATATGCGCGGGGGATCCGCTGACCAAATGGACCGAATAGACACTAAAGAGATTGCGGCGAATTAGCAAATCTCACAAATCCAATCGTCAATGATCCGCAGTCAAATTTGAACTAATTATTGTACGGCAATAACGCGGAAAATGATCATTTTCGATGTACAAAATGAAAAAGAACGACTCGTTGATAACGAATATTGTTGATGGAAATATTCAGAATGTTCTCAAGAATCCATTGGAATGAATCAGTCAAATTGAAATGAATATTCGATTTATCATTTGTAACAGTTAATTCATTTGTAAACGGAAAAATCTTCCATTTTATTGCGCCGTTTAGATTGCGAGAATTTATGAAAAAACAATTCAAAAACAATCTTTCGTTTGAATTTACTCCGAAATTTTCAAGGTCATTCAGTGAAAACCATTCTATAGGAATTCGTATGACTGTTTGTCTGTCAACAAGCGTTGTGTGCTCACCTTGCAATAGTATGCTCGCACGTCGAGTGTCGAAGAAAATGCGCGCGCGAACTTCCAGAATCAAAACATGAAATGTAAACACTCGAGTTTCTGCTCCTGCCGCGATCTTGATCCCTTGACCAAATTAGTTCGAACTGTTTGGTGTACGTGTTTCAGCAACTTCGAGTGTTTGAAATATGAGAATAAAGTCGTTGGAACGAAAGAATTGAGAAAAACTTGATCGATTAACTCTTCGATCGTCGCGTCAGGTATAAATAAAAACTCGATGAAACCGAAACTCACACACACACAAAGCTTAAGAATTTATCAGTTTAGTCATTATTGTAAAAAGTTTTATTTGTTGATGTCGAAAACTCGCGGAAAAATTCAATCGGTCAGGCTGCTTTTTCGAGAGTCGAGACGATTTTCAAGACCGCGGGGCTCGAAGATCGGTGAAACTGGACAAAGCGCCGCGCGATTCGTGAAACTGAACCCGCTGAAGCCCCGAAAACGGAAAAGCGTCGCGCGCGGCCCACAAGCTCCCAAAGAGTGGGAGGTACACAACGGCCGCATAGGCCTCCCACCCCCACCCTTTAGTTTCCACCGAGGGCTCGGTGTGTGCGCCTCGCTCTGTGTTCTGTCCCATTGTTTTTGTGCCTTTATCCCATTCCAAAAATCTTTCGTCATGCGAAAGGACGAAGATAAAGTAAAAGGGATCGCAGAAAAAAAATGCAAAATATATTGAAAATCTGAAATGCTTTTTTCAAATTACTTCTTAACATAATTAGCGGTTTCGATTTGCGAGAATAATGCATTTTCTAAATAGTTTCAAAAATCTCCGGACATATGCAAATATTCTCGAAAAATGTTTGCCCTCCCGAGAGACTAGTGCGCCCCTGGCGGCACGAATACGAAGCGAAGCGCCACGGTCGAGAATTCTCGCAACTAAATAAAAACCACATTTTCCCCTAGATAATGCTTTTCCGGTGGTGAGGCTTTTTCTCCGACAAAAAAAATGAGAAACATGTGAAATGGCGATAAACAATTGCCTTGCAAACATGATGAATCGGGTGACAATGGAAATTGTAAAAAAAAAAAAGATGGACGAAAAAATAGGTTTCTCGCGCATGGGCATGAAACAAAAAGTATACCAGGCAACAGAGTTGGTAAAATTTCAAAAAATTCTTCACGAAAATGAAGAAAATGGATAAAATGATATTGAAAGCACGAATTCCGTGGGTTCGCGTGCATGAAAAACATGTTTCTGTCGATCGAAAGGTAAAATCGACGTAGAAGTGAGTTAGCGAATGCGGAAGATGGGGGAAAAGCACAAAACATAGGCAACACATACAAAAGTCCCCGCTCACAGATAAAGCGGAGTGTATTTTTTTTGTTCCCCGGAGAATGGCGCATGCACGGTCTCAGCTGGTTGTGTGCACAAAATCTCATCAGAGAGTGTCGGAAAAAATATATTTCGGCTCGAGTTTTTCGCGCGTGCAATGTCCCCGAAATAGTAATCGGGAGAATAATTAAAAAGCACATAATCCCGAGAAAATAAGCGAGTTTTAAAAAACGTCGCCAAAATAGCAAGTTGAAAAGTGTCGCGCGGGGAAAGTGGGGACTAAGGTGGGATTAAATTTACGGTACGTGGATGAGAGGTGAGAGGCAGAGAGGGAGGGTCGAGTGAGCGCGACAAAAACGGATAAATATATATTTTAAACTGTCTTTTCGCTGTTAATAGCCAAAAATCTCCGAAAAAACCGACAACTTTTTCGACATTATTAATTCCTCATACTTTTTAGTCTCGAACGACGCAAATAAATGACGTGCGCCGAATATCTGTGTGTTGATCGAAAATTCTTTTGTGTGCGTTATAGGGGCTAGGTGCGCGCGAGGGTTTTCAGTCTTTCAGTGGCAGAGCATTGGAAAGGGGGGTGGGGTGCGGGGACAAGGGGGCACCTGCCATGGAGTAGAGAGACCCACCTAAAAAAAATGATCGCGGTACAAAACTTCTTTCGAACAACTGTCAAAACGGTATTTCATCTGAAAAACCTTCAATTTCCATTATTTTCCCATCGTACTATTCCTCCGATCGTACAAAACTCATTATTCCAATGAAACTACTTGCAAAAACGTGTGTGTGTGTGTAGTGACGTGAGTTCGGGATGTCGTGGGGCTTAGAAAATCATTTTTTAATCCCCAGAAACAATCAAAATCATTGTCATAATAAAGACAAACCAATCAATTCTGCAAACTGTTATTCTCCTTTCATCCCCGATCGAGTTTCGACGTTGCTGGACTCGAAAAAACTCTCCTGCGCTTAAAAACTTTGCTCTCCCAACTGATCGGCTAGTTTTTTTCATTCCTCTCATTGTTTTTACAAATTTTTGCACTAATTCGAAGAAAAAATGGCGAAAAACACGTGGATAACGGGGATCGAGGTGGAAGATCGCCGGAAACAGTAAAATTTTCGGGAATTTGAAAAAAATCCTGAAAATTGGTTGCAACGGACGAGTTTTCGAACAAAAATAGCCAAAAATTTCGATTAAATCAAAGATTTTCAACGAAAAAAATGAAATTCAAGGATTCCTTTTCTTTCAGATACGATGGAGTTGAAGAAAAAATATAGCGCGACGGTTTATCGAGTTCGCTGCACTTAGCAAGCTCCTTCTCATTGTTTTCTCCATTCTCTACGGACGACTTTGATGACCACAAAGATCCGTGCGTCGAGCAAGAGCTCCCAACTGGTTGCCTCTTTATTCCGTCGTTAAGCATGGAAACCATACACGACGAGGACAGGCACAGACGCCTGAGGGCGCTGGAGGATAGAATCAAAGATCCTCGCAGCGTCTCCAACATCGACAGCTTGCTCGACACTGTGCAGGCCCTAGTTGCCGACTGCGATCATCCGAGCGTCAAACGCATGAAAAATATCGAAGCTTATATGCACCGATGTGAGTAAACGATTAGAAAATTTATTTTTCCACATTTCCAATCTATCTCCGTTCGACGGACCAAAAAAATGCTAATCAAACTGAAAAATGGCTGCCGGGAGCTTTGGAAAGAGTACCACGAGTCTTTTACAACACCGGGTCAAATTGACCCAGTTCGGAGACTCTCAGTTTCGACCGAACTGGCTTGCATCTCCAAAAAGTAAAAAAATATTAAAAACCTTGAGTTTTTTGGAACGTAAAGCAGGTTTTGCTCCTACGGGTCAAATTGACCCAGTCCTTGAAGTTACAAGAGCCTCCCAGAGCCCAAAAGAAATCCCATGAATTTCTGGGCAAGCAATAAATTTTGCCATCACCGAGAATATTGAATTGTCGTGAAAATTCTTGCTAACGAGATCGCCGATGAATCCCATACGAAAATCATCAACGAGATGAATAATTGGACGAACGTTTTGCAATTTTCTAGATGACTCTGTGTCCCAGGACATTTGCAAGTTGCGAATGCGCACCGATGATTTTACGCTGATAAAAGTGATAGGGAGGGGAGCGTTTGGCGAGGTGCAGTTAGTCAGACACAATTCGACCCAAAAAGTATACGCGATGAAGTTGCTCAGTAAATTTGAAATGGTAAAAAGTGCTAAATCCCCGAATGAAAATCAATCGCAACGAAAGAGAAAGAATGAAGTATTGCAGGCTCGATTTTCCTTGCAGATAAAACGTTCCGACTCGGCTTTCTTCTGGGAGGAACGCGACATCATGGCCCACGCCAATTCCCAATGGATCGTCCAGTTGCACTTTGCCTTTCAAGATCACAAGTACCTTTACATGGTCATGGATTACATGCCAGGCGGTGACCTCGTTAACCTCATGTCCAATTACGACGTGCCAGAAAAATGGGCTAAATTTTATTGCGCCGAAGTTGTACTCGCGCTGGATGCGATACATCTCATGGGTTTTGTTCATAGAGACGTTAAACCTGATAATATGCTTCTCGACAAACACGGACATCTCAAATTGGCTGATTTCGGCACTTGCATGAGAATGGATTCCGTAAGTATTGATAAATATCACCCCGACCATCACTGGCCACATTTAATTTCATTTTTTGCTATATAAAGTAAAAAATTCTTTCTAAAAAGCTTTTTACACGTTTCGGAGCTATTTTCAAGTCGAAATATTGAGCAGTTTATTTTTTATAACAATTTTTGTCACCGGGGTTCAAATTTACCCGATGGCGTTGAGTATGTAATTCTATAGAGATGTGGCAAGTCAATTCCGTTGCTGCCGAACTGAGGAACGAAACGAACGGTGGAAAATGAAAATTGCTTGATGAATAAAGCTCCAGCTGGTAAAAACGTTGGGGGAGCATTGACAGCGTCGAATTTCGTGTTTGTCTTTGATGATTCTGCAAATTTATCATTATCGTTTGTCCAAGTTGATAATTTTGGTGGGAATAAATGAAGAGAATAAAGTTAATGGTTTGGACCGAATTAAGGGGTGCGAAATTTTTGTACAGGATGGTCTGGTCCGATCGGACACTGCAGTGGGCACGCCGGACTACATATCGCCAGAAGTGTTGCAATCGCAAGGCGGAGAAGGTGTTTATGGCCGCGAATGCGATTGGTGGTCCGTGGGGGTTTTTCTGTACGAGATGCTCGTCGGCGATCCACCTTTTTACGCGGATTCGTTGGTCGGAACTTACTCGAAGATAATGGATTATAGGAACTCTTTGCACTTTCCTCAGGAGGTGGATATATCTCATTCAGCAAAGAATTTGATTTGCGGCTTTTTGACCGACAGAACAACGCGATTGGGAAGAAACGGAGTGGAGGAAATAAAGTCACATGCATTTTTCAAAAACGATCAATGGACTTTTGATAATTTGAGAGAATGCGTGCCACCGGTTGTGCCGGAATTGTCCGGTGACGACGATACGAGTAACTTTGAGGATGTCGACAAGGAGGACGGTCCGGAGGAGAGTTTTCCTGTGCCAAAAGCTTTCTCGGGCAATCATTTGCCGTTCATTGGGTTCACCTACTCGGGGGATTACAAATTTTTGCTCACCAGTGGTAAAGAAGCGGTGGATGGTCTTGAGAATCACATCAACAACGGAGTCGGCGAAGATTCCAAGTTGTCGCAGTTGGAGAGTCTTTTGGAACGCGAACGCGGCCAAGTCGAAGCTCTCGAAACTCGGCATCGCGCTCTCGTTGCTCAGCTCGATGTAGTCACGAGGCGCGAGACCGAAGTCCGCGAAGAAGCTGCTCGTGCCGACAAGGAACTCACCATCCTCCGACACAACTATCGCGAGGTTCAACGTCGCGTCGAGCACGAAACTGAAGCTCGCAAAAAATCTGAAGCTATGCTTCTCGAACTTAAGAAAAAATTCGACGACGAACAAACCAGACGAGCTCGCGATGCTTCCAACTCGCAACAGAGCTCCGAAAGGGTTTTGACTCTGGAAAAACAAATAAAAGAAATGCAAAGTAAACTCGAAAGAGAAACTGAATCTGCTTCGCGCATGAGGAAGCAGGCCACCGAGGTTACCGTTGCTAGACAAACTGCCCAACAAATGGCCAATGAACTACAAGCTGCCCGAACTCTCCTTCAAGCTCAGACCGATTCGTTGCAACAGGAAGTCGCCAGTTTACAAGTGATTATTCAACATTTTCTTTGTGCCCCATATTTTTCGTACATACCGGCCGAACGGCTATGAATAGAGAAAATATCCAAGAGATCAATTTTGTAGAGCATTAAATTTCCTACAAAAAAGTTGCCGGTGACATTTTTGCATCCGCGATAGTTTAGTCTCCAGCGTGGATCAAAGGTATACCCGTTTTTCAAGGTCATTTCAACGATAAATCTTTCATTCGCTTCCACTGCTAAACTACTCGAGATAGAAAAAAACTTGCAGGAGCTTTTTTGTAGGAAATTTCATGCTCTACAACATTGGTCCCATGGACTTTTGCTCCATCTCCCAAATTGCGGCAGTAGCCGCGACAAAAGTATATTCAATTTTCACATTTTGATAAAAATGTAAAATCAACACGTGTTTTCTTTTCCGCCCACAGGGTCAATTGTCGAAAGAGCGAAGTTCTCGTAGCCAAGCCTCCTCCTTGACGGCGGAGCTCGAGTCGCGTTTGTCATCCTTGTACACGGAGCTTGAGCGCAGTCGAGAAAAAGAGGAAAAGGCGACGTTGGATAACCGACTATTGAACGAGAGAGTTTCGGCTCTCGAGAAGGAAGCGGCCAGCTTGACGCTCGAGCTCAAAGCTGCCCAAGCGAGATACAACCAGGAAGTTGCAGCTCATCAGGAAACCGAGAGGTCTAGAATACTTTCGAAAGAGGAGGCTAACATGGAAGTCGTCAAAGGTGATAAAAAAATTACGATTTCCTCTAAAATGAACAATTAATCAAAAAAAAAAAAAAAAAACAAAAAAAATCAAGGCAAAGCGACGAAAACTGCTAATATTTTCCAAGTGGCTGTAATTTTCTGTTTCTTTCCCAATTAACGCCTTCCAGGAAGAATTGATAGAGTCATCAAAGGTATAAAATCCAAAAAAAAAAAAAAAGCCTCCGTCCATGCGCCTCCAAAATAACTAAAAAAATCCATTTTCTCTATTTCGTGCTTGCCTCCACATTTGCTCTCTATTGGCCAAACGTATGTACTCGGAAATCTCTCAGCAAAATTAATAATCCAAACAAGAACCAGCTCAAAAATGATAAACCGTTAATCCTTCGAGTGCATCTTGGGTCAATCTGACCCAAGGCGTTTTTCAAATCGTTGTATTCTGCCGAAAATGCATTTTCCATTTATTATATGCCATTCAATGCCAAAGCATCGGTGACAGAATATTGTTGGGGTCAAATTGACCCACTGTGTACTCGAAGGGTCCGCAAAAATTCATTCTTAATCCTCAACGCAAAAATAATAATAATTATTCATTATCAAATAAATTTTCCACACTAAACTTCACGAATTATTAGTCAACAGAACTTTAGCTATTAAGCATCAATATCAACGACCATCTAAAATTCATTATTAACCTGTGAAATTATTTATTACCAACGTCGTCCCGAAAAATCGATCAATTATCAATTTTTAGCTGAAAAAAAATAACTTATCAATCATGGCTTTGAAAAATAATTGAAAGTTCATCACGAGCCTAATAAGAATAACTGAATATGAATTTGCAAAACGTAAAGTTGTCAGGGAGGGGAAGATTCGTGCGTCGCATGAAATAAATATTGAAAATTTCGATTGGGCAGCGCTACAAGCCAAATTGAACGAGGAGAAAAGTGGAAGGCAGCGTGCGGAATTGCTGGCCCAGGAAAAAGAGCGTCAGACGTCAATGCTGTCGGTGGATTATCGGCAAATACAGCAACGTCTACAAAAGCTCGAGGGTGAGCACAGACAAGAAGTGGAAAAGGTGAAAGCTCTTCAAGGCCAAGTAGAACAGGAACAACAAAAACGTAACGTTCTGCAGTCGGAATTGGCCCAACAATCGTCCGAAGCTGGACGACTGAGAGCCAGAGAACATCAGCTGGTCGGCGAGGTCAGCCAACTGCGAGAAGCCAAACGACAAATCGACGAGGAACTTGCCAACATGAAAACCCAACGGAACGTCGATCTTTTGCAAACTAAAGAACTCCAGGAACAGCTCGAAGCCGAAGCTTATTTCTCGGTAAGTTTGTCCAATTTCCACACTTCCGGCAACGAATTTCAAATTTCACATTTTTCTCAATCCAAACGTTAAAAAACTCGCCATTTTACAAAAAAATCAACAATTTCGTTTCGACTAAACGATCGACAGACAAATGGACCAAAAATAAGTTTACTCGTTTTTTTTTTTTTTTTNTTTTTTTTTTTCACCTTTTCCTCAACAAAATCATCAAATGAAGAAAATGTGGATAAATTTAGTCAAAAGTGTCTTTCCAATTTTTTTCGTTTCCTCGTAATTATTCAGGCCAGCGCGTTTTATTATAATTGGAATTTCGTTGCAGACTCTGTACAAAACGCAGACCCAGGAGCTCAGGGAAGAGTTGGACGAAAAAACGCGATTGCAGCAAGAGTTAGTGGAAGAAAGAAGCTCGTTGGTGCATCAATTGCAATTGTCATTGGCCCGAGGAGACAGCGAAGCTCTGGCGCGTTCTATAGCGGAGGAGACGGTCGCGGACTTGGAGAAGGAGCGTACGATGAAGGAGTTGGAATACAAGGACGGGGTGGCGAAGCATCATCAGGAGTTGAGTGCGAAAGAGCAAATAATGAATCGCTTGAAGGACACGGAAGCGGAGCTGAAGAAGAGTTTGGAGCAGTGCGTCAAGGAGAAGGACGATGCGACGAAACGCGTTCAAGAGTTGCAGGACAAACTCAACAAGGCGCAATGCAACGCGGAGGAGATTGAAAAATTGAGCAGGAAGTTGAAAACCGAACAATTGCTGAAGGAACAAGCGATCAGCAAATTGTCGCAAATTTTGAACCGAAAAGACATCACGTTCGGTGGCAAAACGAAAAACAAAACGTCCTCCGCTGATTTAAGGAAAAAAGAAAAAGACTGTCGCCGCTTGCAACAAGAACTCACTCACGAGAGGGAAAAATACGGACAACTCACTGCCAAATGGCAAAAGGATTTGCAAGATTTACAGGTACGATTTTGCGGCATCAAAAAATACATTTTTAACTTTTTTTTTGCTACTGGGTTGAAATTTATAAACAAAAGAGGACTAAATTAACGCTTGGGTCAAATTGACCCGCTCCTAGTAATCTAGGACGTTTTTACACGATCTATCGATCGAAATATTAATTTTGAAGAAAAATCATATCGCCTTACTATTCCGGGTCTCCCAGACCCAGGTGACGGTACTCGCTCTAATTTTAAGAAGAATTTTGTGATTTTTTGCTCAGAAGAATCGATTTTTCTATGGAAACGAGCAAAACGATTGACGCCCGGGTCAAATTGACCCGCTGCCAGTAATCTAGTTCCTTATTACTCAATCTAGTGATAAAAATATAAAATTTCGATATTGTAAACTTCAGTCTCAGCTGGTGGAGGAGAATCAGTCGAAATTGAGGCTCCAGATGGAGCTCGATTCTAAGGACTCGGAGATCGAGACGTTGCAAATGAAAATATCGTCGATGAATTCGGAGACGGCGAGTGTGTCGTCGGTGGAAAACGACGGTGAAGACTCGGTGTTGTCCGAGCACGGTGCCATGAGACTCGAGGGTTGGCTCAACGTTCCTAACAAACAAAATATCAAGAGACACGGTTGGAAAAAACAATACGTCGTTGTCTCTTCCAAGAAAATTATTTTTTACAACAGCGAGAACGACAAACTCAATGCTGATCCTGTTCTCATATTGGATCTGAGCAAAGTCTTTCACGTTAGATCGGTCACCCAGGGGGACGTTATACGAGTTGACGCCAAAGATATACCTAGGATATTTCAGGTTTTTATATTTTTATGTTTCCGCCATTCCTCCTTTTCCATTTAGTCATCAAAATTACTCGAAACTTGAAAGAAATTTGTCTAAAGAAAATGAATTTTCAAATAAAAATCTTTGTTTTTTTTTCTTTCTAATTTGCTCCAAAAAATGATCAGAGCGAAAAAAGTTGATGAACAAGAAACTAAAAAATTTCTCACGCCCGGTAAACTGTTGAGAACTTTGAATTAATGAAATTTCGAATTTTTATGTCGTATTTGCGAGCCCGAATATCGTTGGACACTGAATTTCAAGTCAATCGCGAGCGAGGGACAATTTACTGCTCCAAAGTTTGTGGGGTAATAATTTTGTTGGATTGTTTTTATGATTGGTTATTTTTTGTGGGAAAATAGTTACTGTACGCTGGCGAGGGCGAGGCGAGACGACCAGGGGACGAAGGAAACCCTCTTCCAGGTGTCGAATTACCCCAATTAACCGACAAACCCGGTACACAACCGCTCAAAGGCCACGAATTCATTTCTATATCTTATCACATGCCAACTACTTGCGAGGTTTGCTCCAAACAACTCTGGCACATGTTTCGACCTCCTCCTGCTCTCGAATGTCGACGTGAGTATCCGTTTTTCATTTTTCTTTTTAAAATTCATCAATTAATTAATTAATTTGTTTGTTGGATTATTCATTTGTTCATTTCTTTGGTTATTTATTGCTTAGTTTTTTTTTTTGTATTTTATGAATATTTCGTTGAGACACTGGGTCATTTTGGCCCAAAACGCGGCGATTCGTATTTTACATCGCGATTTTAAAGTTTTTTCCCAAAAATTGAGCCTCCGAGCCTCCTCTATTTTTGATAAAAATGAATAAATTTTTATGGCTCGAACGCAGGATGCCGAATAAAGGTGCACAAGGAGCATCTTGACAAGAAAGAGGATGCCATAGCTCCGTGCAAGCTCCATTACGATCCAAACAGCGCTCGTGAATTGTTACTGCTAGCGGGAAGCCCGGACGATCAAAAATATTGGGTAACGCGATTGTCTCGTCGCATACAAAAGTGCGGCTACAAGGCTAACTCTCACGTTGATGGAAGCGGTCAACGAGTATCGCCAAGGTAGCGTAGTCGGAAGAGCACGATCGAGGACTAAAGAAATATTAGCCTCACTTGTTTTGTGCCGTCGCATGATTGGGTTTTATAGAGAGGTTAGAACCCTTTCTATTTTTTTCCCATTCTCCCATTCCTTCTCCTTTGCCTTTCCACCATTTTCGACGCTTCTCCAACAAAATTTAACACTTTTTAGATTTTTTTTCTTCAATTTTCAATTTAATTTGAATCGAATTGAAAAAACTTGACATTTGATAAATTTCTTAAATTTAGTCAACACTGGAACAACCACAGTCGCCAAAATTGTTGTCGATTTACCAATTTTTCTGTTTTTTTTTTGCTTTGTTCAATCGCAGAAACCATTGAGCTGCTTTTGTCGATATTTCCAATCGACTTTTGCCGATAAACCAAAGATTCTTCAAACGAATTCAATTTCTCTCGATTTATTTTCGAGAGTTTTTAACTCGTTGTCTCTGGAACGAGCAAATTTGTGCAATTTTTTATTCTCCAATCCACCTGCTTTTTTCGATTGATTTCGATTGAAACAAAAATCCGTCAATTTTATAATATTTCACGTTTTTTTTCGCTTTTCGAAATACGAAAACTTTCAGTCGTTGGATTTATCCTGTTGCTGGAGTTTATTCCATTTTTGAGCAAGTTACGAATTTCAATTCGTCTCGGAAAGGTTTGCAAATGTTTCCCTGCCACATATGAGGATTTGCGCTTGCCTGTGTGATTTTTTTTGTTTTTCTTTGTGTGGTTTTTCGTGTTTAAAATTTTTTTTACCCCAATGGCTTTTCTTGATTCGGCGATTTTTCAATTTTTGCATTTTTTGCTAAAAAATGAAACATTCCTGCCAATCGCAGGTGACGAGCTTCACTTTTTCATTGTTTACGGTCGCAGCGTTAATTCAACGTGAAAAAAAAAATGAGAAAAAAGCGTCTGTTTGTTTTCTGAATTATGAAATTTAATGGAAATAGTTTTGGCTGGTTTTTCTAGTGTCAATTTGGCAATAACGCAGCTATACAATTTCACGCTTTGCTGTTTTCGAGAGTTGATGCGCACGATTCGGTTAAAAATTGTGTGAAAATAAAATGAGGCGAAATAATTGAAAGGAAATTCGAACAAAAAATTGCAGAGAATCTACGAGATCGACGCTCAAGCCATATTTATCAGCCCAGCAGAGATCGGCGACGTTACCAGCGAACGCGAGCATGGGAAACTGAGCCGGAAACCGTTGGAACAAAAACTTGTTTTTTTTTTCTTTTCGTTTTAAATCTTTGAAAAAAACGATTTTTTTTTCTTCGAGAGGAAAGAAAAGGAGCAGAGAAAATTCCAGTGGGTCGTCCAAGGGACGAGAGTCTTTAGTTTTTCTTCGGAAAATCGTTTATCGCGAGGATTTCAAAATTCGGGTGGACGAAGCATTGAGAGAAAAACAAAAAACACACACACACAC
>JBAJMU010000011.1:346596-385772 GCA_037952995.1 Hyposoter didymator
AAAAAAAACACACACACACACACAAATTGAAAAAAAAAAAAAAAACTGAGACTCCGATCGATCGATCTCGGTGTCGCGATGATTCGCTAATTTTCCTGCCATTCTCGCAAATCATGTTAAAAGTGGAAAGAGTGAAAAAAAAAGCTTGTAACTTACCTGGAGCAATCGTCCGTCTTGTTCCCGGCGAAGAAGCCTCGCGAATTTGTACAAAAGAGAAAAAAGCGTCGATCGAAAAACCAAAATAGAAGGAATCTCATGAAAAAAAATCCTGCGAATGTGTGAACGTGTGTGTGTGTCGGATGAAAAAAGAAAAGCAGGGGNCAGGGGGGGGGGGGGAAGATAAAAAGCAAAAACAAGCAACGCGGATCGATAGTATTATTATTTTTATATATTTTGAGAAAACAAATAGAAAGTAAAGAAAAAAGTAAAAGCTGGCGAATGAGCAAGCAGCCAATTAATGAGACGCGAGAGTCTGTTTTAAAAAAAAAAGCAAATAACAAACATTTAAAGTAAAATTGGCTCAAAAGGCGCGAGAATCGAGAAGCTTGTTACTCTCGCGCGAGATATTCGAGCTTTGTTGTAAAATAGTAAAAGATACGAATCCTAGAGACTTAGAAAATCAATTCCTTCTATTTTTTCTCCTAATTATCATTTTGTTTTTCTCTTTCTTACTTTTTCCATTTTCAAAGTTGTACAAAAGCCGTGAATCGTGAATAGCGAATGACACAATGATTTATTCCAGGCTTCGGTGAAGCTTGAACAAAACAAAAAGGTTTGCCCAGAGCCATTTTTACGAGGGTCCTTCCCAGAGGTTTTAATTCATTAATTCGTATAATTAATTATTATCAATACCTGATAACGATTATTAATCAATTTATTATTTCGCCTCTTATGCATTCTCTTTTTTTTGTCAAATTCGTTAACGATTTTTTTCAATACGAATCCCGTGTGCTGTTGCACGAGGATAGAAGCTGGTGCTTAAAGAAAAAGAATAAAAACTGCCTTTGCTGAAGACGCTCCGAACTAAAAGAAATTAGAAAATTGTCCATTTTTTTCCCTCTATTTTGAATTTTCATATTTCTCCTCGAAATCATTGAAGAGAAAACAGCCGTGTGAATGTGTGCGTGCCTGTGTCTGGCTGTGTGTGCGGTATGTGTGCGTGGACCATCGGGCACTGGAGTAACCAACGCGCGATCCCTAACGTGCCTTTTTTTCCACCCTCTGTACAATAAATCGTGCAAAGACTAAAAACCAATGTCATGATTAATAAAACGTTCGAATTCGCTGCAGCGAAATTTCTCGCAAACAATATTGAACGAAAAAAAAACGGATCCATGTACGAAAAATAAGTAATGAAAAAAAAAAACGAAAAAAAAACCCAGAACATTGTTACACCATATTTTATTATTATTGTTTAGTTAGTATTTACAATCTGTATATTATTAATTAATATTACGATTAAAACCTATTTTGTAGATAATATGCAAATCTTGATGACGTTTTTACCTTTTTTTCTCCACTCCACACTTTTCTGTTTTTTTTTGGAGCTTGTTTCGATTATTCTTTGGGGAACGACTTGGGTCTGGTTTTGTGATCAATTCTCTTTCGTTTTTTTTTTTTTTGGCTTTGACGTAATTTCGAGGGAAATGAAAATTGTCACTCGTTCCGATATTTTTAGAAACGTTTTCGTGGCGTTTTTAAAATTCTATCTCTTGGAACGTAACGTTTGGCATTTATTTCTAAAAACTTGAGGAACGAACGAGCTCTGCGGTTCCCAACGTACTCTTCAGAATCAATGGCTTCTTTTTCGGCATTTTATTTCTAACAACGTTGGGACATTTATTTCTCAAGTCTCGGACGATAAATGGCGAATTATTTATCCAACTCTCTAGACAAGCAGAGACTTTCCTCGAATCCCAGTCCGGATAATCACGGATATACTTTTCCATATTTAACCACATGAAGCGATAAAACTTTTGACGATGAAGAAATGTGATTCAATGGGAAAAACGACGAGAGTTAAACTTTTTTATTTTTTTCTATATATTATTTTTTTTTCTTTTGGTTTTTGGGTTATGATGGAATTCTCTTTAGTGGAAAAGGCGAATGAAAAAGTGCCTTAAACAAAGGGCGAAAAAGGGTGTCGACTGTTACCTTTATGTAAAACACCGAAGAGCTTTTTTCTCGATTCTATTCCACGCTATGGCTATTTAAATTTTTCTTGTTTTTTTTTTTTTTTTTTATTAGTTCTTCTTCTTTTTCAATAATGACGAAATTTCTAGAGATTTTTTTCTTCGTTTAATTGGAGGAGGAAAAATGGTGTCTACGGGTTTTCGGGGCGGCTAGCGCGCTAGCTAATGACCGAGCTGTAAAAAGGTTCGTCTTTTTCAATCTTTTGTCAAAATTGAAATCGATTCCGAATTCGCTTTTTTTTCGCTATGTTTGATTTTTTGTTTTTTTTTTTTTGCTTTTCTTCGTTATTTTCTATCGATTCTTCGCGTTCGGTGGATATATTTTTGTGGAAAATGGATTGAAATATTTCTTTTCATATTTTTTATGCTGCTCGACGACTCGACAAACATTTGACCATTTTTTCGCGCGTCAACGTCGACCTCGATCTCAATGTTCCTTGCAGACCACGAGTTTTCGAGCTCGTCCCAAACCCCGACGCCTTCTCGCTCCCTAACTTTTGCTTTTGCTGCTGCTGCTGCTGCGGCTGCGGCTGCGGCTGCTCTCGTTCCCTCGAACAGCTCGCACCTTTCTTCAGGCTTTCTTGCTTGGCTGCTCTGCGAAGCAACAGAGAGAAAGAGAGAAAAAGGATCTCACCCGTCTACTTATTGCTGAGCGACGGAGAACGGGAACGGGAACGTGGGACAGGTTCGTCATTTATGCGATCAAGAGCGAAACTAAAATATGCGGAGCTACTTCAATGTCTTTTTTTTTCTCATCTCTATTAATTTGCGATATTATCATAGAATAATGGCTTTGTAGACACACTGGGTCAATTTGACCCGGTGGGTTTTTCGTTGGGTTTCGAGTGTCTAAAAAATCGGGAAAACATTTTTAACGGCTCTCGATACGTGCGCGACAAAATATCTTCGGAAAAATCGAATTTTAAGTGTTTTTTTAAATTATTCAACATTTTGACTTTTGAAAAAGTTAAAAAATTACTCGAGGAATCATCATTTTTCCTTGTAAACTCCTGAAGTATTCAACATTTTTGAATAAACTGCCGGAATGACATTTTGAATGTTTTTTTTTCTTCGTTTTATTGAATTTTCGCTGATTTTTCAATCGAAAAAATCATCGGAGCGCAGAAAAGCAGCGACGAATATTGTTTTCCGGGTTTAAAGTTGATGAAAATCGTTTTTTTTATTATTTATTTACTAGAAAAACGTGAATTTATGAAAAAATTCATTTTGATGATTCGCTCGATAATTTATTCGTAAGAATCGATGACGATATTGCAAATTAATTAAGATTTTATGTGCGTCGCTGTGGAAAGCCAAGGACGCAGGGCAAAATTCGTTTTGGCTGTTTGTCAAGTTTCTCCGCGAGGGAGAATGGAAACTTACAGATATCTGGTGAGATCCTCGACGTCGACGAGCATAGAGTCCTGCTCCATGTGAAGATCGTCTCGGCGGAGCAACCCCTCGACCAAAGCCTCGTTCAGCGTCGCGATTCTCGCGTGAAGATCGTTCGCTACTACTTGCAGTTGTGCCACGTTCAATTCCGTCAAAAGTACGCGCGACAGTCTACGCCGATCCTCGCCCAATTGCACTCCGACCTAGAATTTCAATTTTCACCATTATTCCAACTTGGTCTCTTCCCAAAGTCCCGAATCGGCGTTTTCTCAGTGTACAGTTTTTTCCACTCACTTTTTCGAGACTGGATCTGACCATTTCTGTAATCGGTGACTGTTTGAGTCTCTGTCTTTCGACTTCCATTTGCATGTGAGCCATTTCTTTGGCTTGTGCCAGGGCCATTCTGGCCTCCGTCTGGAGTCTGGCTTGTCGAGCAAAGAAATCAGCCTCGTCCAGAGGCTCCACCGACGAGGAAGAGCTCGACGCCGAGCACGAAGTTGGATCGCTCGTGTCGACTCTCAACGGCGGAAGACTGAGGAGCTGAGGCCTGCATGCGAATCTGTGCGATTGTTGTTCCATTTTTACCAGAGACGAGCGATCCTGGCCACCGGGAGACGAGTCTTTCTCCGAGCTCGGAGACTCCGTGTCGGAGGGGCTCTCGTTCATGAAACAAATTTGAAGATTCATCCCTGCAACAAATCGACAAACATTTTCTTCCCTGTTTCCTTGTTTTTCTCATTGAAAAATCGACTTTTTCCTCAATTTTTTATTCTCACCACTTTGAAGACGTGACTGAAGACTTGGCTTCCTGCCTCTCTCCGCTCTGAGATCCTCCGCGTCCGGCCCCATCGCCAAACGCCTTCTAATCTCTTCGCGGTCATTCCGACGCTGGATTTGATAAGAAAGAAAAATATTCCAAAGCTCAAGTTGAGGCAATTATTGAAAAAGCGTAAATTTCGACAATTTTCGAAACAATCGTTGCTCATTTATTTTTTCTCGAATTTATGAAAAAAAAAAAAACATCGAGAAATATTCGATGTTGGTGAAAAAATCGAAAAAATGAGAAAATTTGGAGAAACAATACGAAATTTCATGCACGCGAACGAGTCTCAATGATTTTTTACGTCAAGGACGATGTTGGTTTGAAAATTTGCTGTTTAAAACGCAGAAAACGCGATTCGGAAAAGTAAATTTTGAGCATCTGTCAGTTTGACAGATCGAGTCGTTTCAATGAATCGTTTTTTTTTTTTCATTTTCTTCTTATTTGGATATTATTAAACACTGTGGCTCTTCCATACAATTCACACCTGATACGTGACATTGGTGTCACCCTCTAAAAGTCTGTTGAAACGAGAGAGAAGATCCTCTTTTTCGCGATTATTGGATTCGGCTTGGTGAACAGTCTCAACGACTTCGGGGACTCGATCGTTTTCCTGAACAAGGTAAAGCAGAACCGTGACGTCCTCGAGCCTCATATTTCGTTTCTAACCTTACTCAGCTGGCTTTTCGAACGAAACTTTCATGTTATCGACCTCGGATTAAAAGAACCAGCACGAAAAACAATAAATCAAAAGTCGATTTTTCATGCGAGCATCGACGCACGAATGTCTTTATTTTTCTATTCATTCTTCTTTTCTTTTCGCCATTAATTTCGCACGCACTTCGTGCGTAAAGTGGTTCCATCTATCTGCGAACGGATAGAGAACCAGAAACAAGAAAGCGCAATGTTTTCATTATTTTTTACAGCTGCCAAATAATTCAAGAATAAAAATAATAAGGCAAAAGAGAGCGAGGAGGGCAACGCGCGAGAGCAGGTGAACGAACTCGTTCCAGCTGGTCAGCGAATAATCCGCGATCTTTTTCGTAACGAATTTGACCTTGGAAACACGTTGCTGGATATTGGGGTCTCCGCGCGCTACGTGAAACTATGAATCATCGCGAATCTCCGATACGAGCAACACGCGGTGGACAACGAAGACCACGAAGACCAAAGGATTACGAAATTTTCGTTTTTGCTTCCTCATAGAGGAAGCTATGTTTTTTCTTTGCGAATTAAAAATTCAATTTTTTCCGTGAAAATTTAGCGAGCACACGATCGGCGCGTAAAAATTGCGTTCGAATGATTTTACCACGTGGTGGGAGCGATCGGGATATCTTGCAATTGGTTAAATTAATTGGCAGCAAAAAAAAAAGGAATGTATGAATTTTAGAGAAAATAAATCCGAGGTCGAGACGAGAAAGAAAGGAAAACGACTCACGAGATCGACGTCATTGTCGTATGTAAAGGTGTAAAGATCGGCAACGAATCTCGAGTCCTTTTTGTAATGTCTGGGCCATTTGGGATGGCTGCCCATGGTTTTTTCGTTAGTTTGAAAAAACGAGGACGAAATATTTGGAAAGGGGCGAAAAAAGGAGTTTATCGTGTCAGAATGGATGGAAACTTCATCGTCAGTTTGAAAATTAGCGCCAAAAGTAACCGCGACGAAAATGGCAATTCTGCCAACGGTTAAAAAAGTAGATAAATTAGTGGACGGAGCAAAAAGGCAAGTTTCGCGAAATACCAGCACTGCAAAAGCTCGAAAGCACCAGAAAGCTCAAAGATTTCAAGGGGAATCCCAAAATTCGTAACTCGCGATACTCTCCTTCGATAATTCCATTGAAAAATTTGGATTTTCGGAATAATGGGCTCGAAGCACACGGGACTCTCGCGAACCGTTGGAATCGACTCTGCTGCGTCTAGGCGCGCACACGTTATAGTGAAAGTGAGCTATTGCCTTTGGTGGGGAAAACAAAACAAGGAGAAAGAAGTAAAGAAAAAAATAGACGAGTTTTTCCACGCCTGTGGGCATAACGAAGCGACGACCACGCTTTGGGCCAGATTTTTAAATCCTTTCACCAATCTCGCAATCGTAAATGCGATTCCAATTAAATTTTTTTTGCTCATCATTTTTTCTTGATTTTATGATTTTCTTTTAATAAAATCGCAATTTTATTCCGGCCCCTATTTCCCGAGGCGTCGTTTCGAGCACATCCTCGCTCCACTCTCTTGCTCAGACTTGACCCCTCGAAGTGTCGTCGTGTTTATAATCGCGATTAATAATCTGCGATAACACTTGCCCTATTTTTTTTTCTTTTCATTGTTTTATATAATTTGCCTACTTTTTTAATTCACCATGTTGAAAATTAAATCTCCTCCCGTGCTGTCCCATACCTGAGTGAACTTTGCGAAAGAGTTTCCGGAAAGGTCGAGATCCTTTGGTCTAATGGCCGGATGATGTCTCGCTATGCTCTGATGCATCATTGTTCCCTTATCACTAGTATCACACTTCCGATGTACCAATAAATAAATAAAATCGGAAAATTCGTCGAGTTCGTCGATCTTGAATTTTTTATCACTTTTTTTGTTTGCCCAAATTATTTATTTTCAATGGCATTCACATCACTCGGGACCCGAAATTCAATGGATCGGGCATTTCGGAAAATGTCGCCAGAGCGCCATCTTACGAGTTTGGCGAAATTTTTGGTTACAAAAATTTATTAGGCGCATCACAAACGAATTTTATTTCACGTTGGAGAACGTCTGAACGTTTGTTAGTTTTTTTTTCGAGGTTCCTTGAAAATCTATTTCGTTTTCATTTTTTAAAAAAAAAAAAAAAAATTGTCAGTTTTTTTAAATTTTTTATGATCGGAGGAAAAAAAAAGTTTTCTTCACTCATTTATTTCTCGGAATTGATATTTTTGGTTCAATTTTTTAATTGTATTTTGTTGAAAAATAAATTCGCGCCCTTTTTTTACACTTTTTTTTTTAATTTTCAACATTTGACGATATTTTTAATTGTTTTTTTGTTTTTTTTTTTCATCCATTGTGTCGATAGTTCGGAATGTTATTAATTGAGCCGGCGAATTAAGCCAAATGATGTAGCATCATTCAACTCGGTCGGTTATCGAGTAGCGACTGACAAGCATCGAGAAAAGAAAAAAACACGTACACGTAAAAAGAACGAGAGAGGGAAAGCTTTTGCCACGATGGCGCTGTATCGAGGCGCTGCACCGCCCACCGCTTATTCTTTATGAATTATAAATAGAAGCCTTTGAATGTCACAGAGTAAAGCACATGCACGAATCACTTTTATATAGGAGTTCCATTCCATATCTCGTGCTGTTACGAAAATCCATGGGTTAGGCGCGAGTCGCCCCCTTAATCTTGCGTGCAAGCCCCGCAACCGAATTCGCGAGGGGCCTTTGCTCCCCCAACCAGCAACCCTCGTCTTTCATCCCGAAGAAGCTCAAGGGAGAGGGAGAAACGTCACACGTTCCATCTGTGGCATTGTGCACTCGGTACAAGTTGCATTTATCGATTTTTCGCACGAGGAACCTCCCTTCGCAATATTAACACTGCGATTCAATAAAGGTCAACGTGGCGAGAGCGATTTTCGAGCGTACACACAAGCCCGCGGCACTGGGAGCGTCGAGACATCGAGATTTGCCGATAAAACAGATTTCAAACGAAATAAATAGAGTCTGAAGAAAAATGGGAACGGAAACGCAATCTTGCCACCTCGAACAAGACGCCCACCAAATTTCATTCGATTCCGTTGAGCCGTTGTCGTGAAATCTCCAATTTAAATTTCCAGGTGGAGAAATATAACCTCACTTTTCCGCAAAATCGAATATTCCAATCTGACAGTTTCGTTGTAGCATTCCCGTAAAATATCAAGTGGGAAATGGATTCTTGCCATCTCGAGACAGCAGTAGATCGCAATTTGGTTGAAAATAATGGCGCTGATTCCGAGAAATCTCAATTTAAAATTTCCAAGTGGAGCGATCTTGGGTTCGAAGCACAATGACGTCACACTAGCACAGCCAATGAGAATCTTTCGACGAATCTCATTCTCCGAGCACAACAACGAATCAACAACGCGGCGTACAGCTTGAATTTGAAAAATGTGACCCGAATATTTGACACAAAATGTCGGAAGTTGACTAACGAGACAAAATGGCCGACAAAGAGGAAGCGGAACTGTGAGAAACGAAGAGATGTTGATAGAAATATTCCAACGTGTTGGATGTTAATCAGAAACGTTGAGAACCGAACGGAAAAGGGACAACAAAGCGAGCGACGAGGATGAGCGCGACAAAACGGCACAATGAGGAATGCGAGCGCCACGACAGAACTGAGAATGCGAGAATGCTTCACGAGCTGTCAATATCAACTTCCTACACAATTCCACACAACCACGAGGAGTTACCTCATTCGGAGACTACGTTTCCTTCATGGAAAGAGACTCATACACACGAGCCAACCACACGTACGGAGCTAAGAGTCATTGGCCATTCCGAACCACCAACGACAAATAATGCGTTCGTGTGTCTATCGTGTATCCGCTGCTTTTCTCTCTCTCGCTCTTCTTAATGTGTGATTCACACAACGTATAGATTATTTGACAATTACTACGAACTGTAAGAGTCACGGAAATATTTTGGTCGGGCTCTCAATACCGTTGGGTCATTCTGACCCTAAAAAATGATTTACAAGTCGAGAATCTATACTTGATTATAGAATTTATTACCGATGGGTCTTTCTGACCCGGAACAATGGTCCAGAAGTCGAGAATATTTTTTAATTTTAATTTTAGTCCCGATGGGTCATTCTGACCCTGTGGAAACGTTTAAGGCTCTGAGACCATATACTTGATGCTAGAATGAACCGTTGGGTCATTTTGACCCTAAAGAATGATGTAAAAGTCGAGATTATCTACTTGATTCTAAAATTTATTACCGATGGGTCATTCTGACCCTGCAGAATCGTCCAAAAAGTCAAGAATATATTTGAATCAAAATTTTACTTTCTCTGGGTCATTCTGACCCTGTAGAATCGTCCAAGGGTCCGAGAAATACATGATTCTACAATTTACTACCGTCGGGACATTCTGACCCGTTAGAATCACGTAAGCGTGAGCGACATACTCGAGTCCGTTTCAGAAGATTGCAAATTTTCCCACAAATATCAAAAAGCCAAAAAGAACTGCATTTTTTAAAATGAAAAACGATTTTTTAAATAATTTTTTGACGTTCTTGTTATTTTTCAATCTCGACCAACGATCCGTGAACGCGTATGATCAATTATGGACGAGCCAGAGTTGGCCGGGTCCTCAAGACCCACTGTGAAAGCGATCGCCGCTCCGGGGAGTCGGATTCTAGAAATAAAATCCATAATTCCACTCGAGTGCGGAACTCGAGCACGGGGATCGAGGAGAGTGTAGGAAGATTTTCATTCACACAAGCTGAAAATAAGTATCGAAATTACTGGGAGCCACTAATGAGAAGACGCAAGAAAGCTGGAGCGAGAAGGGGCGAGAGAAAAGACTCCGAGTGGGAGAGTGCAGCAAGGGGGAGAAAAAATCTGCTTCTTGGCTTCTCGATGGGTAGCGAGTCGGAAATCGGAACAAGTGGAACATCGAGGAGGATTTTTCTCGAAATAAACGAGGATTGCGTGACGGGTCGACGAGACAGAGAATATTTCAAAAAATCAACTAGTAAATATCTTCGTTGCATCCTTTCGCAAACGTTTTTTTTCGTTTTTCACCGATTTTACCATCAAATATCCACCGAATCCAACGGATCTGCACACCATTCTCTTCGTTATGAAAAAACGAAGAGAATCATGGGCATTTAAACTTTTCATCGCTGCAGAGAAACTTTTTATACGACAGAGAAAACCCTCGTCGTCAACGACTCTAAAAAAGTGCAGAAAAAAAACGAGAGAGAAATTTCCACACTCACCCGCCGCTCTTCTTCTCGTGCGGCCCTCAAATGAGACTCTATGGCGTCCAGGTCGATCTTTGGCATCGCCGTTTCAATGTTGTAAACGTCGAATCCACCTGCAAACAATTTTCCATTTTATCGAAAGTTTATCGGGGACCAAAATTAACGGCGAGACATGAAAATTGTTAGAAAATTGTGGATCCATTTTGAATAAATTTCAATAAGAATATCAAGTTGACTTATTCATTTATTGAATTACTGCAAACGAAACTATTCGGAAAATTCGACACTCTTTCGGTTCCTGCGATTTTACAGTAACGAAAAAAATAAAATTGTAAATTTGGTAAAATAAAGTCAAACGAATGATTATTTTTGTTGATTTTTCGAGAAAAACTGCGAATCGAATCAGCGATTTTTAAAATTATTGGGAAAATTGGAGAATCTTTCGGTTCCTGCATCTTTACGATAAACGAGAAAAAAAAGAAAAAGAAAAAATGTTGTTTTTGGAAGAAATTCGTACCTGGCCCATTGTCGACGATGTGATCGGCTCGTCGTTTGTCAGGTCGACGTTGTCCCGAGGTGGAATGCGAATTGAGTCGTCTGCGAGCCTGGTTCCTGGCCATTTTTTCTTTCTTCCTAGTATCGGCGCCAGAGACATCGGGTAATTCGTGATCGGTGAGTTTGTTGGTGTCGGCTCGGACAGTAGGTTCTTTGAGGATATTTGGAGGCAAGGATCTCGGGGGGGCGATTTGCTGGACAGTTTCCATGGCGACAACGTCCGGGATCGGCTGAACGTATTTTTCGAGATCGACGCCGATGTCGCGGCCAATGCTCGAGAGCAAATCGATTTCTTCGATCTTTGCGAAGGAAGATTGTTCCTCGAAGAAATAAGCTTCGTTGTACAAATTGTTGTTGCTCCGTTCGCTCTCCTCGTCACTAAACTTTTTGTGGCTCGGACTTTGTTCGGAAAGTTTGAATTTTCTGCAGATTTCTGGCTCGTGAGATTTTTCCTCGATCGATAATTTCTTCGCCTCTTTTATCAAGTCGATGTGATTGATCGAGGATAAAGCTGGCGCTAGCGAATCGAGCGCGGTCTCGTTCTCGATCGATAACGACGACGGGTCGTCGCTCCTTTCGTTCGTTTTTCCAGACTCTGCGATTTCCTCGATTTCCGGAAACTGTATAACCTCCTTAACGCTTTTCGTTAATTCGACAACTTGCACGTCCACCTGGACTTCCCCCTGCATAGCCTCATTTTTATTCTCAACAGGAGCAAATCCCGAACCGACTAATTCATTTTCTCCATTAATCCCATCCGCCTCTTTGCCGATCGATCGAATCTCCAGGATCCGATCGTCGCCTCCTCCGATTTTATCCTCGATCGGCGAACTCGATTCGCTCGAACAACCGAAATCCCCCCCGCCCAATTGATCCGAATCTACTTCTATGCTGTTTACGTAATTCATACACTTGACCGTTGGCGGAAGGACGCTGTCGTACAAATACGTCACACTCTGCAATCCATTTCAAAACTTGTTCGTCATTTCGTTACAATTTTTACTCATTTTACATTTTTACGCCAAACATTTTCCATTCAAAAATCAAAAAAACGTGCGAAAAATTCGAAATTTCCTTCAGAACCGCAAATTTTTTTCTGCTTTTACTTTTTTCAGGTTCGAGTAGAAACTACGAAACAATTTTCTCAATATTTCCATATTGTCTTCAAAATTTTTCATAAATAAATTGAAAAAACTTGTAAAAAAAATCAAAATTCGGCTCAGAAACGCAATTTTTGAAAAATTTTCCTTTCATTTCAAACTCGAATGGAAACTACCGATC
Source organism: Hyposoter didymator (assembly GCA_037952995.1). Lineage (NCBI taxonomy): Eukaryota > Metazoa > Arthropoda > Insecta > Hymenoptera > Ichneumonidae > Hyposoter > Hyposoter didymator. The sequence goes on from JBAJMU010000011.1 coordinate 358,785, forward strand.
GCATGCAAAAATTTCCTATCGATCCAGTGCAATTTCCACAAATTTAAAATTTTTTCTCCAATATTTTGAATCAAAAAATTTTAAAAACTCGAAAAACAAGACGAAATTCGGTTCAGAGCTGTATTTTTTTCAGCCTTTTCTTCTTTTTCCTTCAGGTCTAAGGGGAAACTAAAGAATTTTTCAATCACAAATGATCCCCGGAAATTAAATTTGATTTTTTTGATTTCTATCTCGAAATAAAAATTTTTCGACAAGAGACTCAATTTGATACGAACATTTCAAACGTAACTCCCTTCATTTCCATTTGAAAACAAAAAAAATTCTCAGCCCCCGACAGTTTTTTATAATTTTTTTGTTTTTTTTCTTTTTATTTTTTTTTTAATTTTGAAAATTGGATGAAAAACCGAAATACCTGAATATTGAGTTTGGGCTTTTCGTAAAAAATCTTTTCCTCGTTCTTGTAAACGTCCAGCTGATTGAGGCTGTCGGTGTCAATTGAATTTTGCACCGCAGCCTCGTTGTTATTGAGCTCGTTGTCGTCACGAGTTTCGCTGTTGCTCCAAAACGAGCTGTTGCAAGTTTCGAGCGTGGGCGTTGCTTTGTCCTCAGTTATATTTTCCACCGATTCGCTAGTCGTGCTCTCGTTTTTTCTCCTGTTGTTCCAGTATTTTTCTTCCTCTTCCTTATTATCCAAGTCGCAATACTCGATCAAGTAATCTTCGACTGGAAGGTCGTAAAATTTCGGAAGAAAATAAATAAATTGCGTCATTTTCGTGATTTTATCGAACGAGCCGTCACTCATTTTTTATAGAATTTTCTCAAAACCACGAAATTCGTTCTGGACGTCAACGCCCCTTTCGGCGCATCGATTACGTAACGAAAATCATGGTAAAAATTAATTTTTCTCCCAAAAAGTTGAATAAAAATTTATTTCTTTACTTTTCAACTAAAAAAATCATCGTTTCGTTTAATAATCCTTTCGATCGGAGCGCAAATTTTTGACAATTTGTTGGAGGCTCGAAAAAAATGGTACTTTTCATTGAAAAATCGACGTTTTTTTACTCCGATTTCGGCACATCGATTACGTAACGAAAATCATGGTAAAAATGAATTTTTCTCACAAAAAGTTGAAAAGAAATTCATTTCTTTGCTTTTCAACTAAAAAAATCATCGTTTCGGTTAAAATTCATTTTTCCTTTCGATCGGAGCGCAAATTTTCGACAATTTGTTGGAGGCTCGAAAAAAATGGTACTTTTCATTGAAAAATCGACGTTTTTTTACTCCGATTTTGAATAAAATAGAAAAATGTTGAGGCGATTGAGATTTTTCACTAGTTGACGAAATTTTTTCCTTCGGGCGAAGCGAGGAATCGAAATTTTCGTCAATTTTCAATTTGGCTCAACGGATTTGACAATTTTGAGCTGCTTGAGCCTCGGCACATTTTTACCATGATAATTAATGAATTATAAAACGTTTAGGAGGAGAAAAGCACGAACCAGGCTGGGGATTGTAACACTCGTAGTTTTCGGACAGTTCGATGGTGACGGTTGGCCAAAAGTTGTCGTTTTCGAAGTACGGCGAGCCTGTGGAAGAAGCTTCGCTGTCACTTTCCTCCTCGCTGGAAAAAATAAAATAAAAAATAAAATAAAATAATTATTTGAAGCGTAAAAAAAGTTTGAAAAAAAAACGAAGATTGTTGCACTCACTAGTTTTTCAATATGATGTCGACGGGCGACGGGGCCGGTTTATTTTTCCGTCGCATGTTTCGCGGATTGTTGGAGCTGAAAAAAAGGAAAAAAGAAAAAAAAAAAAGAATTTTAATCACGAATCAACGATTTTTCCAAAATTTTGGTTCGTTGCATTTTTTTGCAATTTTTTTTCCGACTCTACCGACGATCGAAGGACATTGGTCGTTGGCCATTTCGATTCTGCAGTCTGACGACACTGCAGGAACTTGGATTAACCTTTTTTTTTCTTCGTTATAATTTTTCCTCAATTTTTTTCACTCGATTTTCAAATTTACACAATTTTTTTCACATTTTTTGTAACTTGCGAATGAAAATTTGTGTCGACGCGAAAAATGCCACTTAAATGCAACGGAATCTCGCGATTATCCTTCGAGGGAAAAATTGAGACGTACAGGAAATAGAGAGAAGGAACATAATGCGAGACTCGCACCGTGTCGAGAGCCGCGCGCACACAAATTCTCCCTCAGTTATTTCCCTTCCCCGCCGTACTTTATCGACTTGCACAACCAACACCCTCTCGTTTTCCCTCTTCTTGCCTCCCCCCGCCCTCGCTCTGTACCGGCGAACCTCACTCTATCCAATTTCGATTATTTCCTCCCTTTTCCCCTCCCGGCCTTCGCCCGCTTCGTCCTTTTCCATAAATAAATAAACAATTATCACGGAAGAACTAAATTTTCTATTTTTTCAATGTTTATCGATGTAATTGTCATTTTTTCAAATTTACTCTCGATATGCAGCATTTTTGCAATTGTTCAAACAATTTTTTCCAAAATTTTCCGATAAGTATCGACTTGACATTTTGGGAGACAAAAATTTCGTAGTTTTTTCTCATTTTTATCGATGTAATTGCAATTTTCAAGAAATTTATTCACCATGTGCAGTATTTTTGCAATTGTTTAAATTATTTTTTGCAATATTCCGAAAAATATCTCGACTTTCGATTTTGGAGGATGGAAAAATCATATTTTCAAATTACTCTCGATGTGCAGCATTTTTGCAATTGTTCAAACAATTTTTTCCAAAATTTTCCAAAAAATATCGACTTGACATTTTGGGAGACAAAAATTTTCTAGTTTTTTCTCATTTTTATCGATGTAATTACAATTTTAAAGAAATTTATTCACCATGTGCAGTATTTTTGCAATTGTTTAAATTATTTTCTTCAATATTCCGAAAAATATCGACTCTCGATTTTGGAGGATGGAAAAATCGTATTTCCAAAGTCGTCGATTGCGCGTGAGCTTTTTTTCAAATTTTTCGATCATTTTCCAGTCGACAGGGATAAATAATTAATTACTCGTTAAAATTATTCATTCAAGTGACATTTTTTTCAATTCTATTTGCTAAAAGTTCGTTTCTGCATTTTACGTTAAATATTTATCGATTTTGTTGCACGCTTTAGTTTTTCGTTTGCAAATGTTTTCAGCAAAGTTTCATTGAAATAAATGAAGCTCTTGACTTTTGGGAAATAATTATCATTGCAAATATATTCGTTTGTCATTCTCACATTTTTCGTATCAATGAAAATATTTCTTTGGCATTTAACGTTCAATTTTTGTCCAACTATATGATTCCATTTTTTTCCTGATTCACTTTATTTATTAAATTTATTAATATATTCGTTTGGTTGCAATGTTGATCGGAAAAAATGAAACGCTCGATTTAGAGCTTTTGGTAACAATGCGAAATAATTCGAATGCAAAGTTGCCCTCGAAACGTTTAATTCACAGAATTGGTACGTGAATAATAAAAGATGAAAGGCGCCGATGGAATGGAAAGCGGTAATCGAAAGATCGACGAGCCAGGGAAAATCAAGTATTCAAAAAAAAAGGAAAAAAAAAAAAATAGTTTGCACAGAAATAAATGAAAAAGCTGGAGAAAAAAACGTGAAACAATATTTTAAGAGAACGTCTCTGGAAGGCGAATCGATACGAGCGTCTCTCCGTGACGTCACGGTCGCTCTACGATTTCGTATTAACTCGAGGGAGAGTGAAAAGCAGACGGCGGAGCATTGATTCGAACGAGAAGAAAAAAAATGGAGGAAAAGAAAAAAAAAATTGCATAAAAAATAGAAATAAAAACAAACCCGTAAAAACTAGAAAACGAAAACGACGCCGAGTTGATTGGCAATGGAGCGGCCAATGAATTCTGCCACGAACGAGATGTTGTCAAAATAAAAATAAAATTCAAGAAACCGAAGAAAATTCGTTGAAAAAAAATTAAATGGTCAAGAAAAAAATGAAAATTCAAAAATTCATAGAAAATTCCTTAAAAGCGTGCGTATAATGTAAAAGTGAAAAATATTACGAATTGTTATTTTCGTTCGAATAATAACGAGGAATTAAAAACCCAAAAAAAAAAGCAAAAAATGTTGTTCAGTGAAACGTCGATTTTCGATTGTTTGAGGATTCGGGATTCGGAGGCGCGTTCGAGGACGATAATAATAAGTGAGGTCGTTGACTTACAGGTACGTCTTGGTGGAAATGATTGACGAATTTCAACGGCGCACCGAAAAACGTCTGTAAAAAAAAAAAAACCAGAAAATGAAAAAGATTTTCGAAAGAATGGTAAATTGTAAAAATCGTTAAAAATTTAATTGAGCGGATAAATAAATGATTGATGAATAATAATGAACGCACTGGTAAGGCGGGTTTAATGTTTTCGTGAAATGTCGTGACCGCACACGGACGTGACTGTCGAGGGTTGGAGTGGCTCGGAGGGTTGAATTTTCGTCCCTGTTACTCTCGTGATCAATCCCCACTCGGCAACGAGGCCGACGCATGCGCGCCCACGCCTTATTCCACATGCCGAAGGGGATGAAAAAACATTCAGCGAATGTTCTGGGCCACCCGAGTTTCTTCTTCCATGAAAATCAACTCGTTTCCCTCATTTTATTATTTTTTTTGCTATTTTTTTTCGTCTCTTCCTTTCTTAGGCTTTCAGCGATTTTTTTTTCGTTTCCGTTGGTTTTTTTTCTGCTTTTCTCGTTTATAAAAATTCCCGTAAACGCCGGAGGAACAATTGCGTCAATTTTCAGGCCGGAAAAAGCTTAAGATTGAGAATGATTTTTTTTCTTCTTTACATCGTTTTTCGTGGATGTTTATTTTTATTTTTGTGTCGTTCCAAGTTTCGTTTCGACGCAAAGAAAATAAATTACATCAGGCTCTTCGTCTGGCTGATTGAAATAATGTAACGTTTTTAAAATAAATACTGAATGCAGAAAAGTTTGCATTGCTTAAGCGACTCCAGCGGAGCATCGTCCAGCGAAAATCTTGAAAATTCTCAGAAATATTTATTGCAAAAAAATGGGATTTTTTGTTGTTGTTTTGGCGTTTGAGAAATTTGGAGATTTTCACTGCTTAATTTCAATTAATTAATTAAATTATGATTAATTTATTAATTAATAATTAATAATTAATAATTAATAAACTAATTTTAATGATTAATTTGTACTCGTATTTTGGTTGTTTGGAATTGAAAATAATGAAAAATAAAAATGTTGATCACTCCATCCGCAATAATTCGTCGATGTCAAAGTCCAAATTGGAATCTTTGGTCTCGTCGTCGCGTTTGTGCGCGTTTGAATATCGTCCCTCACGAGGCTCCCGTTCGGCAAGATTTTTTTGCCGGAATTTCGATTCCATCGGATCTACGAAATTCAACCTCGAAGGGCTTGTCACGTTGCAATAAACCGGCGATGGCGAATCCTTTTTTTCAGCCTCTGAAATCGGTTTCTCCAGGAACATCGCCTCCACTGCTCCCGCCCCTGGTTTTCGACGTGCCATGCTCAACTGAAACATGAAAAAAATGATCGATTTCCACGTTTTTTAATACAAAAATGTTGGAATAATTTATTTCCTTCAATTTTTTTTTCAATTGGTTGCTTGAAAATGATTTTTTAAATCGATCTTGTGAATATTTTCGAAAAACGTGCCATGCTCAACTGCACCATGAAAAAAATGATCAATTTCCACGTTTTTTTATACAAAAATGTTGGAATAATTTATTTCCTCCAATTTTTTTGAAATTCTTTGCTTGAAAATGATTTTCTTCTTACTTGTTGTTCGATTTGTTGAGATATTTGTGCAATTTTTTCACTCTGTGATGTTTTTAATAACAAAACTTTAGCCGATTCCCCCGTCGAGTCGTTTCGCTGCTGTTCTCTCTCGTCGTGGATGCTAAAATCGAAAGAATCCTCGTTCAAGAAATATAGCAATGGAGACGTGCATTTTTCGACACGGATGAAAAAAAAGATTTTAGGATGAAAATAAATGAATTTTTCTAACCTGGAAATCTCGAAATCGCTTTCGCTCGTGTTTTTGTCGCTGGGCTCGAAATTTTCTGGTTGACGAGTCGCCAGCTGCATGGGAGGAGTGTCGGGACGACGGTCGAGAGTTTCCGGCGTCTGGAGATCGAACAAAACTTTTTTTTTCGATAAATTGCCCACCGAGCCGCCGATCGTCGACTTCAAAACACTTTTGTTGTTATTCCTCGGAGAATTAATGAGCGTGAGACTGGAAGCAACTTCGTGTTTGACGGAGCGAAGTGCGGAATGTGCCGGCGATTGGTCGGCGTTGAAGGAACAATCGCCGATTGGAATTTCCTCCATTTTTTGTGGAGTCGAGGCGACCAAAGTCCCGGAAACGTTGAAAATAGATCGCGGCTGGCGAGGATTCGTATCGCGAATAAAATCTTTTATGCTCTCGTAAGAATTTACCAGCGTTTTTCTTCGCGGATTTGAGAATCTCCTTTCCCGAGATTCCTCCGCCCTCGTTGGCTCCTTTTCGTACGAATTTTCCGACGTCAAGGAGCCACGAGGCTGAAATATTTTCTTCGCCTCGACGCTCCTCCTCGAGGGCGAACGTTCCATCGCAAATTTAACAACTTCCGCTTTCTCACGATGCGGCACTTTGTTCGTCGAATGAGAACCTGCCGTCGGACACGAAGTTTGATTTTTTTCCCATTTCAAAAATTTTTTTTTTTACAAATTTTACGTTTTAGGAAAAAAAAAATTGGAGCGAATACTCACCATCGTTTTTTTCCAAAATGTTTAAAGCTTTGGAAACTTTACTCTTCACGTTCGTCACCAATCTCTCGATCTGTGACCGTTCCATCGATTCTTCGATCCTCGTTTCTTTTTCTCTCAACGCCAGCCTCCGGCTCAACTGGCCTAATAATTTTTTTCGTACGTCCTCGAATTTTCGATATTTCTGCAAATTGAAAATGTCGCTTTAAGGGCGTAGGAGCGGAGTAATAATAATTTTGTCGGTTCGCAGTTTCGCGGGCATCAAGCACTCACGTTCGTTGACTCTCGCTCAAATTTTTTCCAAACACGAAATACGAAAGAAAAATCGGAAAATTGAGCATTTTCCAGAAAATTCAAATTTTTTAAAACAAAATCGACAATAATTAACCAGCTCATTAATTTTCGGCAGGTTTCAGGTATTTTCACACGACGCATTTATTTCGTCGAGCTCGATTTTTTCCCACCGCTCCTCGACCCTCTCTTTATTTTTAGTTAAAAAAAAATCCACAATTTTGATAAAAATCGAAAATAAACTTTTCCGAAATGACGTTTGCAGCGAAAATTGAGTACTTTTCAAAAAATACTCAACACTAATAAAAAAATTTGAATTGGCGGTCGAAAATTTTTGATTTTTGCAAAAAAAATCGAAATTTCAAACTTTCAACGATTTGTCTCTCAGTTTTTCGTGTGTCGATCAGATTCTCGATAATTTCGGTGCTTCGACGACACTTTTTCCGTTTAAATTTGAATTTGTTTCTTAAATTATTGGAAAAATTAGATCGATTGGATTTTAACGAATGAGCGAAAAGTGTTAACCTTCGAGTTGATGTTTCGATGGTGGCGAACAATTTCAAAGACTTGTTTAAAAGTTGCGTCAGGAATTGCTCGCCATTCGGGATCGATGCCGATGTCCCGTAACTTTGAGTGAAACATTTCGAGTCCAGTTTCTTTTGAATTTGAAAAACGGAGAGGAGAGTTCGGAGGCTTTGCCTTTTGTGAAGTTCGTTCGATCGTGGTCGATCGATTTTTAGGTTTTTCTTCCTTCGGTTCGGCTTCGCGTTCGCTTTGCGAAGAGTTTGCAGAAGTTTCCGATTCCAGCGAAGATTCGGTCTCGTCGTTGGAAATGGACGATGAATTTTCATCGATTTCCGGCGTTTTTTCGAGCATTTTCTTGTCCTTGATATTTTGCCAGTTTTTCGAGACGATTTCGATTTTTTGGTGGACCACCTCCGGCTGCTTTTTCTTTGCGGAATATTCAGGAAGCCGGTGAATTGTTTTTCGTCTCTGAGACTCGGAGAAGCGATTTTTGGAGTCACCGTTTTTCAGATTCTCCGCAAATGCCTGGCGAGTCGAATTATCTTTTTTCTTTATTTCCTTTATTTCTTTTTCCCTGAGTTGGTCGTTTTTTTTCTCGCGGCGTCGTTCGTCCGGCATTTTCGAGGCTTTTTCAATTTTTGGGGAAGGAATCTCCGGGCGGGAATCCTCGCTCTCGAAATCGCTGACATTTTCTTCCTCCAGTAGCTTTTTTGCTTCTCGGACCGAGCGATTTTTTAATAAATCCGTCGCTTGCCCTTTCTCTGCCGCGGGAACTTGAATTTTCGGAGCATTATTTATCGCGTTGCGTGCCTGAATCAGCTCCGACTCGACGCTCGCTTCTCGTCTCTCCAAATCGTTGATTCTCGTTGTGTAATCGATTCGCATACGATCCGCAGATTCCTCGTTCGATTTCAATTGCCTGAACAATTTCTCAATATCCGCTCGATAGCGCGCCTCCAAATTTTCCATCTTTGATTTCCAAATCTCGTCTTGATTGTCGCGCCGCGTTTCCGCTCTATCGAGTTCGGTGTTTACCTCAAAAAAATATTTATAAATGGAAATTTATCGGAATCTCCGATTCATCGACTGAAATCGCAACCAATTTTTATTTTACAAAATTCCAACGATATCGACGATTAAAATAATAACATTTTCAAACTTGCTGCCGATATTTTCGACTTTTTTTTTTTTAACCGATAAAAATTCGCTTTTTATTAATTTCATTGAATTTTTTGCAAAAACAAAAAAAGTTTTTAAAAACAAGAGTTTTTAATTGTGTGGCAATGCAGAGAATTGTTTTAATAAATAAATTGATCGATCATTATTTTTATAAATTTCAATGGAGCGACGGGAGAAAAAATGGTTTTTGCAGATTCTACTCACTTTTTCGGTGAGTTGTTGACGCAAGCGACTTATTTCGTTCTGTTGCTCTCGAAGCAATTCCTTCAGGTTGCCGTCGTCGTCGGATTTTTCGCGCGAATATTTGTCCGCAAATTTGAGATTCTGTAGAATAAAAAGAAAAAAAAAACGAGATTTGACCATTTTTACTTTCATTTCGAAAAAAAAAGTCGAGTTTTCGGGGTTTTCAATGAAATAAAATTTGGGATCAACGAGAAATGATAAGAAGTACCCGAATTTCTTCAAACAAAGTGGTTTTTAAGTGGCCAATTTCCTCTTGATAACGTCGATGTTGTGCCTCGATCAGATCCTCGCGATCGCGATGATTTCGCCCCTCGGATTTCTCGTTCGCCTTGAATTCTCGATTATCGGTAGAGATAATGCTTTCGGAACTGAACAATTTGTCTGTATCGTTCCTAATCACGCGTTCTGTCAGATTCAAACGTTCCTTGAGCGATTTTATTTCGTTGTGCAACTTTTCCGTCTCCGCTCTGTATTGCTCGTGCACCGGCGAGTTCAGACTCACGCGGGAAACGTTAGGGTGGCGGCGGTTGACATGGGCGCTCATGAACAGAGCGGATAGAAATGTCTTTGGGCATTGAGGGCACTGGAACCGATAAATTCATCAATCATCTTTCTCTCGACTTGGTTTTTTTCCTTTTCTCGACAATTTATCAGCGCGCGACTATTTACCTTGTGGATTTCGCCGTGCGAGTCGCTCAGCTTGGTCTCGATTATTCTGCTCCTTTCCTTTAATTTCTCTCGCAACTCTTTCACACTTTTCTCTCGCGCCGAGAGCTCGCTCCTCAGTTCAGAATTCTCGTTCTGCTTGGATCTGAGCTCTTCCTTCAGGATGACGACGCTGTGATCCAAGTATTGCTTGCAGTACAAAAGATACTCAACGGCCAGCTGCGCCAGACGGAACAACTTGACAAAGTTCGAGTCGAGAATCTTTACGTCGTACTCGCTCTCCAAACAATAATCCACAACGTTATTTACATTCTCGTCGATTGTGGAAAAGTCTCGTTCTCCAATTACTCGATCTATGTCGATCGAACCTGAAGTTTAAAGCTCGTTTTAATGATTTTTCATGCGCCGGCTGTCCTATTAGCGATTGCTCAAACTTTATATCAATTTACTGATCAGCCAAGCTGAAAGGATTCGCTCGTTTTGCCGCAAATACCGCCAAAACGGGGTGGAGAGTGAAAAGTCGCAGGAACTCGATTGACCGATACCGCCTTGACGAGGCGTCTGAGCTAAAAACTCCAGGGGACTTTCTGACTCGTGATTCAATTTGGAAATCAATGGAGCAATTATCTGGTGTCACTTTTCGGACACCCTGTATATGATTTTTTCTTATAACGTCAATAAACCGGGCAATTTCGCGGTGTTCTTGTGAAAAGCGAACAACAACTTACCGATACGATTCCAATCGACGCGCACTCGTCTCCGGTGCATGTTAAAATGGAAGCCGGATTCCCTCGCGAGTTTTGGGAAATCATGGCACCAATTTGTTCCGGCTCTGAACGAAAATGCCATTTTCCGGAGGTATTGAACAAACAAAAACAAAAACTACGATTGTTGCGCTCACTGACTCTAAACTTGGAAGAACGACTAACCTAACTTTTCGTTTTCATTCAATAATCAACGTCGTTATCTCATGCTTGATGTTTTTCTCAACTTTCCGCTCATTTCGGACCAATTGATACGCGAATTTGAACCTTTTATTTTTATATTCGAGCCTTTCAACTGCGACATATTTATATTTTCTATTACGAAAAGCGTAAACAAACGCGCTCTGACAGGGAAAGACGCGCTCTGCGAGCCGCCATCTTTGTTGTTGTTTCTCACAGAATCCTCGCGCGACCTTGGTCAAATAACCGTCGAATTACGGAAATTGAGACGACTGAGTAACAACGTTTTGAAAACCCGAATGGTATAAATAGATCAATTGTTTGTTATAAATATTTGGTTATTAGTTGATGACAAATAAATCAAAAGGTCAAAATGCATACAAGTTGCTGCAGGTGATTAAATATTTACACGACACAATCAAATCATTCTTATCTCGACTGGCTAAAACGCGCGCGTTTGCGAATGCATTATGATGATGAGTGAAGTGTGTGACCTAATTTGAAAAAGATTGTGTCGATGTTCAACGCTATATCATATTCCGGATTCCTTATTCTTAGCGCGACAAAAAACAGTGATAAGAAACGTCCATATATATAGTTGCTTCCGCACTTGTTACGGTCTTATCGGAAAGACATGACATGTACTTTCAAAATGACACACAGGGTGTCCCAAAAGTGATGCTCGAAAATGTGCATTCAAGTTCAATGGATAATTCCGAGAAGAAAAGTCATGTGACGTTTTTTGATCAAATCCTTCTTTCGTGAGTTATTCATCATTTACATTTACTCGCATGTAAGCTCTTTCAGCGCGTATTCTGCCGAGATGGTCAACGATAAACCGGAAGTGCTCAGGACCAATTTTATAGAGCACAAAATTAGCTACAAAAAAGATTCATATGAATTTTTTCTCCAAACGCGTATTTCAGTCCTCCCCACGGATATTTTTCGTTTTTCAAAAAATCAACTTTCATAATTAATAACTCCTTAAGGACCAATTGGATCGAAAATCGTCACAGGACTTTTCGACTCGAAATTCCCTGTTTAACGCGTGTAAAAATTATCAGCCGTCACTTTTAGGACACCCTGTATAGTTCGAATGGGGGATAAACACATGTTTGCAAGTTCATTTCATTTTTGACATGCGATGATTCTCAAGTTTTGCATCAGTCGATTGTTGCGTCAAGGTAAGCAATGAAATGAAAGAATCAAACCATAGCGCGCGGGAGCAGATCTCGCACAATCATCATTAATCTCGAAGCAGACGTCGGCATCCTTTTCGCTACATACATCGCTTTATTATACAATATTATCACTCGTATATAAAAAGCCGAAAGCTCCGACAAAAATCATCTTGTCCGAAGAGTTCAAATCCACAGATCAATTCTTCAACCAATGAGACTCGAGACTTAATCTAATAATGACGTAATTTATCTCTACCGAGTCTCAAATAATAAAAGCGTGTAAACAGAGTTTGTAAATCCCACTGTTCGGTCCGAAAGCCGAATCGAGTACATGCGATCGCGGACACGGAGCTGAGCAAGCAGCTCAACAAAGAATCATTTTAGTTTTTAGTTGTCGCGAGTTTCTCCCACTTGGGCGTATTCCCAAGTCTCGAGTGTGTGTATGTGTGTGTAGTTTCCGGCTGAGAAGGTGCGGAAAAGTAACATGTCAAAGGCGATCGACGATCGTGTCATTGGGAATGTTTTGAGTGCAGATCAAATAAAATCGCGATAATTCAAAGAACAAACATCGTTTTAATAAAATTAACATTCTCTGGATAGTTCGAGTTTGCTCTGCTCAATCGGTGCAACAAGTGTTCGTAATTAAGACTGGCCTTTTTTCGCAAGAAACAATAACTCAGAAATAAACGAGACGCAAGAACACGAGGCTTTGTCCCGTCAATTTAGAGGACATTTGCCTCGAATCAGCTGTTTAGATATCTGTTTCATCGACCGAGCGCCGAGGAGCGAAAAAAAGGCGGGAAAAGATCGCGGTTTGAATATTTAAACGCGAATCTCAGGGCTAATGGATCACACTACTAAATATATAAATCCCAGTCCAATTCTCAGAGCGAATTACTTCAGTAAACTCGTTTTTTGGTGAGTCCTCAACAAATTTCGTTTCCCAATTATTGTTCCAGCCATTTCAATAACTTTTTCGTTAACTTTTTTATGTCGAATTTTTCGACACGTTTAATTTTGCAATAATTCAAATCTATAATTCAGAATTTTTCCAATAAATTCGCCAAGTCTGCAATACGAAATCATCGGATCGAGAAAATTTTATGTTCCGATGAAAAAACTTTACTTTTTTATGTTTCAATCGTAAAAAAGGTGGATCGTCCCTCTATTCAATTACGGTAAAGACCACGATCTCGAAATCAAGGATCTCCACAATGCCTTGCCAGCAGATCACAGTAACACGCTCGGAGACAAATTGGAACGGTAAAAAAAAAAAAACAAAACCAACGTTTATCCTCATTATTGCGCAAAAATAAAAAATCAATGACTCTTCACCCTTCGAATGCATGCTGGGTCAATTTGACCCGAACAATTAACAGTCACCGATCGTTTGGCATTTTAAATGTCAACGATTGCCATTCTATTTTCGTTTTCGTCAAAAAATCAATTCAGAGCAACAAAAAACGTTTTTACAAAAAAAAAACCAAAAAATGCGTATTCGAAGGATTAAAATGATTTGAAAAATGCTTCCTGGGTCAGATTGACCCGATACTACTTGGCCATTATTAAAAATCGATTTTCCTCAGAAATTGGAAGAAGGAATACGAAAAATCAATAAAAACCGGAAAAAAGCCAAAATTATTGACAGCGATAAGGAAAACTTTTTTTCTCTCGACTCTCAAATATGGAGCCTGGCTGCTTTTCCACTCGGCGATTCTCCGGTGAGTTCCAAAACTCTCCGCCCTCCATAAACTCGAAAAAAAAACGTTTTGCAGCCTGAAAAAAAAAAAGTCAAATCGTTATGGACGAAAAAATCCAGAAGAAAAATTAAATCCCATGAAAATTTGCAGGAAATATTGAAAATCTAACAACTAATTATTTCAGTACTGTGCAACCGTACATTCTGGGTCTCCTCATTTGGCACTTTGATCCACGCTCCGGGTCCACCGCACCCGAAGCATACGCTTACGCTTCCGCCATCATTTGTTTATCCATTTTCATAGCGTTGATTCAGCATCACACGTACTTAGGCCAGATGGAAGTCGGCATGCGACTCAGGGTCGCATGTTCCTCCCTCGTCTATCGAAAGGTCAGAAAACNAAAAAAAAAACACAGAAATAGTCTTTTTCGGATTTTTTTTTCTTCCAACAGACGCGAAAATGGAGAACAAATAAAATTTGGAAACTCAATCGCCATTCTTGCATGAAAAAAACCAAATTTTTTGGCTCTTTGGAATAATTGTTCAATTTTTTTTTTTTTTTTGAGATTGGATGATGTGATGTTTTTTTTTCTGTGCACAGATTTTACGATTATCTAGGTCAGCTGCCAACGAAACAGCTGGAGGATTAATTATCAACTTATTATCAAACGATGTTGCAAGATTCGATCAACTCTTCGTCCACCTGCACTATATATGGATCATGCCGATTCAAGGAGCACTGGTCGCTTATTTGATATGGCAAAGTGTCCAAATTGCGTCGTTGGCGGGCATTTTTCTGATAACGATCCAAACGATCCCGCTCCAAGGTAGAGTTTATCAATTCCGTTGATTTTTATCACGGATTTCATTGATGATAAATATGGTGCTGGGTTACACGGTTTGTTGACGAATTCAGAACGAAAGTTCAAGTCGAAAGGTCAAGGCGAATCAGCGAATATCGAACTTGAGAGTTGGACCATGTTCTTTCGCGTATACCGGGGAAACGGTTAGTAATAGGGCGGAATAGCATAGGACCAATGTTGTAGAGCATACAATTTTCTACAAAAAAGCTCCTGACGTCTCTTTTCCATTGACCATACTTTGGTCCTGAAATCGGATCAAACGTATACGTTGATTGAACAGTGCGTCATTTTTTCGATCCACTCTCAGAACTAAACTATTGAATATTAAAAAATGTCGTAAGGACCTTTTTCTTAGGAAATTTGATGTGCAACAACATCGGTCCTATTGAATTTTGGTCTATCTGCGCCCGTTTCCCCAGAATTCGCCATGAAAGATCGAAAATCTTGGAAAAGTTTTTGCCGACCATTTATCGCCAAGAAATCCGACGAAAAAAAAACGTGGAGTCAAATCACACCCCGGAACTTGGCACTCCGAACACGAATTCATGAAAGAGCAGAAAAAAATGAATCAACGAAATATTTATTTTCAGGATACATGGGCAAAATAACGTCAAAATTGCGCATGAAAGTGGCGATTAGGACGGACGAACGTGTGAGGTTGATGAGCGAGATAATATCAGGGATTAAAGTGATAAAAATGTACACGTGGGAAAAGCCATTCGAGCTGCTCGTCTCGACCGCAAGAAAATACGAAATCGACATTTTAACGTTAACGTCGTATTTGCGAGGCTTTAACAAAGCAACTTTTGTTTTTACCGAAAGAACGACCCTCTTTTTCACTGTGATGGCTTACGTACTTCTGGGCAACGATATATCCGCCGCTCAAGTATTCTCGATGGCCCAGTACTTTAATATAATCCAAGCAACAATGGCCATTTTTTATCCAATGGCCATTTCCGCTGGAGCGGAAGCTCTCGTCTCGATCGCACGATTGGAGGTGATTCAAAGTTTATGCATTTTCAATATAAATTTATCAACCAACGTGCAGCTGGGTCTCAGGGACCCGAAAAATTCAAGGGAACCTTCTTTTTCAATTTTTCCGAAACTTCATTTCGTTTTTTTGAGTTTTCATGGTGAAATTTAAACTAGAATGAACTTTATCATACGCCAATCGATTTGTTATGCAAAAACGAAGAGAACGGTGTCGATTGGACTCGTTTGCGACTTTCGAGAAGAATTTAACGCCGAAAAGCAATTCAGCGTCGATTTTAAACGTAAAATTCGACAATGAAATAATGAAAGAATTTTGTGTCTCTAGAAATTTCTTCTGCTGGAGGAGAAAAAATCTTTGGAAAATTGGCGAGACAAGAAAAAATTAGAAGGGGAGAACGAAATTTCAATAAAGCAGGTGACAGCCAGTTGGACCGAGAACTCGATAGCAAACACGTTGCACGACGTAACGTTGAGTGTGAAGAAAGGAGGACTGTGCGCGGTAATCGGGCCCGTTGGCTCTGGAAAAACGTCGCTGCTGCAACTGCTCCTGGGCGAGTTGGAGCCGAGAGAGGGCCACGTGACTCGTGGTGGAACAATTTCGTACGCGAGCCAAGAACCCTGGCTGTTCGCCGGCTCGGTGAGAAACAATATTCTCTTCGGATTGCCCTACGACGAGGCTCGTTACAAACGCGTCACGAGAGCTTGCGCCCTTCTCAAGGATTTTGTCCAACTGCCCCAGGGCGATAAGAGCCTCGTAGGCGAACAAGGAACTTCACTCAGCGGAGGTCAACGAGCCAGAATCAATCTCGCGAGGTTCGAAATCATTCTTTTTCTTCATTCAAACAAATAAATTAATAAAAAAAATTAATAAAAATACATAGAAATGAATAAAATTGAATAAAAATTGATGAAAATCAATAAAATTAATAAAAATTAATAAAAATCCATAAAAATTCACAAAAACTCATAAAAATCAATAAAAATCAATAAAATTAAATAAAAATTAATAAAAATTAATCAAAATGAATAATAGAAAAATGTTTTTTTTTTTCGAAAAATTCCAGAGCCGTCTATGCCGAGGCGGACATTTATTTATTGGACGATCCTCTATCGGCCGTTGATCCTCACGTCGGCAAGCAACTTTTCGAAGAATGCATTATGGGCTTCTTGGCCAAAAAGACAACAATATTGGTCACCCACCAAGTGCATCACTTGAAATCAGTCGATCATATCATCATGTTGAATAACGTGAGTTTCCAAATATCCAAAACCAACAATTTGCATGAGCAAATCGAATTTTTCTCGATATTATTCATCGGATCTCAATATTGTTTAAATAAACAATTTTGTCCCCTCGTTGACACACTGGGTCAAATTGACCCTACCCAGTAATTTCACTTGCCACTTAAATAATAAGCTCCGGGTCAATTTGACCCAGTGTGTATGCGAGGCAGGTTTTTTCTCAAAATCGTCCATTAAATTCCCATTTATATACATTTTCCTACCAGGGCGTTGTTGTCAAACAAGGAAGTTATCGAGAATTTCAAGAGAGTCACTCGGACCTGATAAAATCCATTTCCCCCGAAGAACAAGAAAATGAGGAAAAGGCGAAAAATGATAAGAGCCCCACCAAGGATTCCCGCAAATCTTCCATCCACGAAAGAAGCGTTTCAATATCGAATCAGGGCGATGACGACAACGACGACAACACCAACGAGGAGCCCCAAGAGACTGAAGAATTAATGGCCAAGGGCCAGATGCTCCAATCTCTCTATTGGAAATATTTTTCAACCGGAAACTCCATTTTTATGATTTTACTGTTTTTCGTCTTCACTCTGTTCGGACAATTGGGCAGCAGTGGCTGCGATTACTGGGTCGCTCATTGGTAACGATCCTCTCTCCGGATTCCAAATTCCATGAAAAGTTTTTTTTTCCTCAATTTTTTTATAATTTTGCATTTTTTTGTTGTTGTTTTTCTTCTGGTCTTTTTTGCCTTCGAGTTTTTCACTTTTTACCCATTTTTTTTCACTCTCCCTCATTATTATTCATTTAATCTTGCGTTTTTTTTATTTTTCAGGACGAACCAACAGGAATTGAGGCTGAAAAAAAAGTTTGAAAGATCGACGTTTGACGGAAATTCGTCTGTGCTGCACTCGGACAATTCTACAGACAACGGAATCCCCGGAAACGTCACTTTTCCTAACAGCCTTCAATCGAATTGGTCGGATTTCAATTTTGTGAGTATTTTTTTTATTTTTTTGAATTTTTTCATGAATTAAGAAATTCCTTTGAAAAATCGGCGACGAATATCCAATTTTTTTTATTCTCCCCGATCGTTTCCTTCGGCCCTACAAATTGTGATAAGAATTTTGAAAAACTTACCGATTTCTCAACGCCGGAGATAAAACTGTGGAAATTTATCGTCGCAGCGAATATTCACGAGTCCTCGCTCCATTAGCCTGTCAAGCGCACTGTTTGCCAACTCGGAATTCATGAATAAAAGTCGTAAAAACATAAACACGTGACTCAACGTTGATAAAATGTTTTCGAGCGATAACCGGCTCAACGAGCGTCCCAAGCAAGCGAGCGACTCGCAACTGACAGGAATTTCCCTCACGTGCATGTATAAACTCTCTCACGCTCCCGTCGAGCCCCCACTTTCCTGCTGGCGCTTGAAAATTCATCGAGAAAAGCGAAATCGTCAAACTTTTAAATTGCAATGAAAAATCCATTTTTTTTGCTAGAAATTTCGAGCTTTTTTATTTTCGCTGATTGGACAATTGTTAATCGAAATTTTTTCAGCTTGAGCCTGAAAATAAATAGCGAAAGAGTCGAATTTCAAATTTCTAAAGAAAAATCCATGTTTCCGAGAAATTTCGAGCATTTTCCTTTGCACTGTTTAGAAAACTGTTTTGCAAAATTCCTCGGGGGCAAAATAATTCGGAATTTGCCAAAAAAAAACCGAATTGATTTAAAAAAAAATCGCAAAATTCGTCGGCGTAATTTTTGAGGAACTTTTGTACAAAACGCTCCACGGAATTGATGAATAAAATTCATTCGAAGAAGATTTGTGTAAAAAATTTCGAAATATTGATTTTTTTGTATATTTTTTTTGTTTTTTTTTGTTCAAGACTGAAAAGATTGGCGAGGCCACGTCCAACGAATATCTCGACCGAGACACAGCGCTGTGGATTTACGGGGGCTTCATAATCGCCAGCGTCGTAATGACGAGTGCGAGGAATCTCGCATTTTTCAAGATTTGCATGAATTCGAATCGCAAATTGCACGACATGATGTTCGCTCGTTTGCTGCGCGCCCCGATGAGATTTTTCGACACAAATCCGTCCGGACGAATTCTCAATAGATTTTCCAAGGACGTCGGATCGGTCGATGAAATTTTGCCCACCACGATGATCGACTCTATTCAAATATTCGCCGTCTTGGTCGGGATCCTGGGACAAGTTGTCATCATTTATTGGTGGAGCATTTTTCCAATGATCGTCATGGCTCTTTTATATGGAAAAATAAGAAATGTTTATCTCGCGACTGCTAGGGACATCAAACGATTGGAAGGCGTTGGTGAGTCATTAACGATTTGAGGAGCGCAAGATTTTTATGGCAGATTTTTTGGAAAATCGATCGCGAATTTCATTTTCCATCGTTTCGTTTACACGCGTCGTTTGGATTATTCATTCCAGGAAAAAGTCCAGTTTTTTCGCACGTAAATTCGTCCCTCTCGGGCCTGGCGACGATCCGCTCAGCCGGTCGAATGGAACTGGTGAAAAAAGAATTTGATTCCCATCAGGATCTTCACACCGGTGCATATTAT
Source organism: Hyposoter didymator (assembly GCA_037952995.1). Lineage (NCBI taxonomy): Eukaryota > Metazoa > Arthropoda > Insecta > Hymenoptera > Ichneumonidae > Hyposoter > Hyposoter didymator. The sequence goes on from JBAJMU010000011.1 coordinate 377,972, forward strand.
TTGTCGATCGCGACAAGCACAGCGTTCGGTCTCTGGCTGGACGCCGTGACGATAACATTCGTCGCCTTCATCACGTACGCCTTCGTCTTTTTGGAAAGTGGTACGTACATTTTTTCAATCAACCATCGAACGAGCTATTTCAAAATTTTCAGATTTAACAAAAAAAAAATCAAATTTATGAAAAAAATCATTTTTTCTAAAGTTTAAAAATCGTGGAATAAGCGAAAGAGACGAATGACCGATCGTCAGCTTCAACGGTTGCTCAAAGAATCGTTTGTTGACGAGGATTAAGAAAATTACAAGTTGGATGGAATTTTTCCGACTTTTCGGTCGATTATTCTTGAATTTCCATTAATTTGAAAAATTTGAAAGATTAATATTTATCGTATGAAATACATCATTAAATTCTTGTTGGTATTAATATTTAATTAATTAAATAATTTTATAATTGCATTGTATTTATTATTATATTGAATAATGAATCATTTAAATTATTGTAATTAAGACGAATAATTAATTACATAATTAATCAATAATGAAACAATTTGCATAATTGCCGAAAAATAGCTGCGTCGTGTCATTGGAAATTAGATGGAAACGAAGGAAAAGTTGATGAGAAGGAAAATGGAATTTATAAATATTTCAGACTCGACGTTTTCGGGAAACGTTGGTTTGGCGATATCGCAAATATTGATACTCTGCGGTATGCTGCAGCACGGAGTACGGCAAACGTCAGAAATGGTAGCGCAGATGACGAGCGTGGAGAGAATATTGGAATTTGCGAATTTGGAGAGCGAGGAATCGATGGAAAGCGAGCGGGCGGAAAAGCCGCCAGGGTCATGGCCATCGATGGGAAAGATAACGTTCAGTCACGTGTATCTGCGGTACGACGAATCGTCTGAATTGCCGGTTTTGAACGACGTAAACGTGGAGATCGAGGCAGGCTCAAAAGTGGGAATCGTGGGGCGAACGGGAGCGGGAAAATCCTCGATAATCACAGCGCTTTTTGGGCTTTCGAAAATCGAGGGAAACATTTACATCGACGATGTCGACACGAAGAAATTAGGGCTGAATGATGTTCGAAAAAAAATCTCGATAATCCCGCAAGAGCCAGTTTTGTTTTCTTCCTCGTTGCGCGACAATTTGGATCCGTTCCGAGAGTACGAGGACGTCGCAGTGTGGTCGTCGTTGGAGCAAGTGCAGCTTAAAAATTCGGTCCCGAGCTTGGAGCACAGCGTGACGCACGGAGGTACAAATTTCAGTGCGGGCCAGCGTCAGCTGCTGTGTCTGGCTCGTGCGATCCTTCGTAACAACAAAATTCTAGTTTTGGACGAAGCGACGGCGAACGTGGACCCGAGCACGGACCGTTTGATCCAGGAGACGGTGCGAACCAATTTCCGGCACTGCACCGTTCTGACGATCGCCCATCGCCTCAACACGATCATGGACTCTGACAAAATTCTCGTTTTGGACCGCGGCCGCGTTCTCGAGTACGACCATCCGTACCTTTTGCTACAAAAGGACCAAAGCGTTTTCAAGGAAATGCTCCAACAGACTGGACCAGCCACCAGCCAAACGCTCGCTCTTATTTCCAAACAGGTTCGTTCCTTCCTTCCAAGACTTCCAAGACTCTCTTCCAGATGTGCACGCTGGTGCTATTTAGCTAGTCCAATAGCGGGGTGGTCAATTTCACCCAGAATAATCACTCATTATCAACTAACAATTATTTATTAAAATAATTAATTAATTAATTAAAAATTATTTAATTAAATGAAATTAAATTCTAATTTGAATTTCAATTTAAAATAAAGAATTAAATTGAAAAATTGGTTATAAATAACCAATTTGTCAATTTAGCGGTTTAATAAATTGAGAACGATTTCACTCGATATTTTCAGTGAAATTTGTCATTTTTATATATGATTTTTTAAAATTAATTATCAATCAAAACGTAATTAATAAATTAATCGATCAATTAATTATATATACGAATAAAAAAATTGGATAATTTAATATTAATATAAATGCTAAAGTTAACCGATTCATAAGTAATATTTAATTCATTGTTTATTTGTTTATTTAATTATTATCAATAGTTAGTGTGCAATTGATTTATTTATTCTTTTTTTTTTTAATGGTGTCCCTCGCAGTTTCGGAAATACGGTACAAATGTGGTATAAATACAGTTGCCGTGGAAATGCGGTATGTTTTCAGTAAATTCACCGTATATATTTTTCGTGACTTTGTGAATTTTTTCTACCGTAGAAATACCGTACTTTGACTTAGGAACAGAAGTTGGTGCACTAAATGAATACACCATTCGTACCAATAACAATTGGTGGATATACCGTAGGAATACCGTATTTTTACCAAGGAAGAAAAGTAATATTACGCTAAATACGAACCGGTTGTTGATATACCGTAGAAATACCGTTTTCCTATCAAGGAATATCATGATACACTAATCATTGTTTAGATAAAGTATTCTTAATAATTTCATTTTATTGAAAATGACAATGTGTATACATACTAGCATTACCGCGCGGCTCCGGTGCGATTTGATACCATATTTATACCAAGTTTATACCGAGTCCATGGAGTATATTTTTGGCATAACTGCGGTATTTATAATTTACAAAATGACAATAAAAGTACTGTTGAAAAACGGCATATCCACAGTATTATGGTGTGTTGATACGGTATGTTTCTCGTATTTCCGAAACTGCGAGGGATTTATTTTTATTCATTCATCGATTCATTTTTATTTTCTTTCATTGACTTTTAATCTTTTTTGATTTTATTTTTCCATCCAATTTTATTATTCGTCAACTTCGCGTATTTAATGAATTTAATTTCGTCGAATAATGTTGGCGGAATCGTCACGCTCGATTAACTTTGTCAGTCGGTTAATTTGGATTCTGTAATTTTTGGACGTTTGATTGAATTTTGAATTTTTTGAAAATTCGAATTATTTTACGAGGATTTTGTTGCAGCTTCAAGAATGTTTTTTGTTCTGAATTTCAGGCCTACGAGTCGAAGCGAGCAGCGGAGACTTGATCTACTTAAAAACAATGTTTGTCATCCCATCTTGAGATTAAATCGTTCGTCGAGAGCGATCGGACATTTTTATGGCCCGAACGGACACGAAGTGTGCACGAGTCTTTCGGCGATTAGGAGTGAAGCCAAAGATTCGTGAACGAATGATGTTTTTTTTGTTACTGTCACAAATGCTCAACTAGCGCACGAATCCGAGCAAACGATTCGCGAGTCTCTTAGAAATATTGGGCGTTGCGCCGATGAAGATTATTTTATTTTGTATTATCTTTTCTCACTTAATTAAACGGACCCAAGTACTTGATAAGCAAATGGAAAACGAGAGAGTCACTTGTCTGAGAAATATTGGGCGTTGGGCCGATGAAGATTATTTTATTTTGTATCAAGAGACGCAGCAGCGCGGCTTCATCTTTTCTCACTTAATCAAACGGACCCAAGTACTTGAGAGGAAAATGAAAAACGGGAGAGTCACTTATAACTGCCATTTCCATTGAAACAGATTTATAATAAAATAAAAATATACCTCAGAAACAAACATTTCACATATAAACGTAACAAACACTTTAATAAATCTTTTTCCTATTTACATTTTTCCCTAATTTCTCGAAATCAATTCCAAATAATTAAAAAAAAAAAAAACAAAAAAGTTCAGACTGACGAAAAAGTGTCAATAAATCTGTCTGAAAAAACATGAATCCAGATCTTGATGGCTTGACTAAAAAAAACGTCTTTTGGGCTCGAAGTAATAGAAATTTCACTTCGACCCCCCAAGCCATAAAAAAATTGATTGAAAAAAAAAGAAAAGCAACAAAATCGAGTGGAAATTCGGCCTCCGAACAACGATAATCTCGTAATGGATGAAAAACTGATCAAAAAAAAATCAAGGCTGAAGAATTGCGCCGCTCATGTTCCGATGACTCCGCCGCCCATTCCCCATCCATTTCCCTGGATTCCCCAAGCATAGTCTCCTGCGCCTGGAGGAGGTCCGTAAACCGGTGGGCCTGGGACGAGGACAGGCGGTCCTGGGACATAGACGGGGGGCCCCGGGTAATATCCAGGAGGTCCTGGATAATATCCAGGAGGTCCTGGGACAAATCCAGGTGGCGCTGGGACAAATCCAGGAGGCGCTGGGACAAATCCAGGAGGTCCTGGGACAAATCCAGGCGGTCCTGGGACAAATCCAGGCGGTCCTGGGACAAATCCAGGCGGTCCTGGGACAAATCCGAAAGGACTGTAAGGAACAGGCACTTGCCTCGGTACTCTTGACAATTCTTCGGGATCTAGCAACAAATAAATCCGTCGTTTATAAACTCAATCTTCGTGGCTCTCTGTCCCACGTCCCAATTCTCGAAAATTACGTATTGGGACAGTGTGGGACACTATGGGACACTCAACGTCCGCGCCCCATTTTTACCATTCCCGATTATTCTTCCGATTCTGTCCCAACGCTCGACAACGATGATTGGGACAGTTTGGGACACCGGTGTCCCATGGTGTCCCAAAAACTCATTTTCAATAATTGAACGGAAAAACATAACGAACTATTATTTTGAAGAATTTACTCACTCTCGTTCGATAATTCGGCGGTCGTCATCGCGACCAACGACAGAATAATGAAAATCTTTCTCGCCATCTCGACGATTTTCTCGATGCCAATTTTGACGCTTTCAACTATTGACCAGAAAACGATTTGGATACCTCTGAGTTACGAACTCGACGTTTATATACCACTGGACCATCCAGTTTTTGGAGATTTATCGAGAAAAAAACTGTTGATCCTCAAATGCATTCGTGCCTCGATAACGATCAACGTCACGCACCTGTCCAGTTCGTGATTTCGATGACACAAATTTTTCTATCCTCGAGGCACGTGGGTATATGCATTTTTCGGTTGTTTGTTCATGATTATCGAACGATCAAGTAAACGATTACGAATTGATGGAAATTATTGTTTTTAATTCGTCAACGAGGAGGAAAAATTGATTTTTTTTTTGCTATAAAAGAAAAAATAATTTATTTTTATTTTTGGAATAAAAATAATGGAATAAAAATAAGGCTGCAAAATATCGACGTTTTTCTTCTCAAATTTTATCGCATTTTCTCAGGGCAAATCTCGAACCAAGGAATTTAAAGATATACGAAAAATGAACGTGACCCAAAAATTTGGAAATCGCATTTTTTCATCGTGTTTTTTGTTTGGATTTTTTTTCTTACCGATTGACCAATATCAACGAGACCAACCGTCACGTTTTGCTTTGCTTTTGAGGTTTAAACACTGTGCTAAAAAACGCAAACAAAGCGTAATCCGATCACGTTATTTTCACGATATAACGACGACCCAAAAAGTCGATTCAGCGATTCGGAATATTCAACGAAGAATATATCGATCAAGCAATTCAAATTTAAGTTCCTGCAGTCATGAAAAAAACTGGAATTACAAATCGGACATTTTTCATGTCATTTTGATGAGGAAATTTCAAAAATGACGTCGCGAAACTTAATTCACATACATACAACGCAACAAAAAGGCAAATTGCCTTCGATCAACGTCTCAAGTTCTTTGACAGATATTTATTTTACGTTAAACAAAAAAATTCAACAATTCTATAAATGCGAGTTTTCTTTTTTCCTAAATATCCGGTAGAATTTGTTTATTTTCGTCAGTTCACGAAAATATGTCAACTAAAAACGAAATAATTGCCGGAATAATGCCAAATTGAAAAAATAACTAAATAATAATAAAAATAATTAAATAAATGATAAATAAATAATAATAAAAAATAACGAGAATACCCCGGAAATCTGGAAATTGAAAAATTTTGCTCAACGTTTTCGCACAGTACATAAAATTTTTGTTCCTTTCTGGAAGAGCTTCCACGGCTGATCGACTGATGGCAGCATATGCGAGTTTCGAGCCCGAAACCCTCGGTCGGATGCAGCATCAGTCGGTACGGCGCGTTCGTCAGTACTGACAGAGTAGCACATGCAAAAGATGGCGCCCAAAGGCCTTGATAAGTGTTAAAAAAAAAAGAAAAAAAACGAAACCCTCGGTCGATACAAAAGAAGTCAAAATTAGGAGCGAAAAGAGAAAGAGAGAGGTTTGGCTAAAGAAAAAAGACAGAGACGTGTGAATGAGCCACCTGTCGAGCGCATGCGCGCACCTGTTTAATTCCTCCCTCGGTGGAATTGGAATAACAGGAAAAAAGAGGGAAAAAGGAAGCGGAGAGGGGGGGGGGGATTGGNAAAGAGGGAAAAAGGAAGCGGAGAGGGGGGGGGGATTGGATTCTTGCGAACGTTATGAGCATTCGAAGGGAGAACCTGAATTACAAAAGCGGGAGTGAGAGAGAGAGAGAGAGGAGAGTGAACGTGTGTGTTGTGCTTGCGTCTGTGTGAACCAAAATGGCGAGAAGAGTGACAGTCTGCGACACCGATGCTCGCGGGCACGTTCATTGCGAGGTTCTCTCGCGGCGCACAGTTTTCGTACACCTGATAAATAAATAGACACTAGAAATCCTTCACAAATGGCTCGAGTCGTTCGAACCAACTTTCGAAGACCTGAGACTAAACCAAGAGCATAAAACGACGAATCTCGTCCATACTTCCGAAGCTCGAACGTCGCGTTTTTATAGTCTCGCGTGTGTCCGAACAAAAAACAACAGAAAAATCTATTTTTTTTCTTCGCGGGTTCAAAAAATTCTTTGCATTTGTGTGTATGTCGAGTGCCATGTGAAAAAAGCAGTCACCATTCTCGATACGCACGGTGAGCTGTTTGTTTCTTGTCTGTAGCTACGAGAGTCTCGACCAGCAGAGAATTATTCTCTCAACGCACCTGGAGCTTTTATTGTTGCTTCTTAGAATTGCGTGTCAGTGAAAATCCATGAAAACAATCATTTTCAGACTTTTACCAAGACATTGCGTTACATCGTTCACAAAATTATGGAGTCGCTATGAAAATCCTGATTTTCTGTACACTCACGATCTCGAGCACGACTTTTTTTTTGTTTTTCCGCTTTTTTTTTTACAACACGAAAAAACAAATGCTCTGTAATTCGTGATGAAAAATTCCTTCCATTTTCTATCACGAACAATATGGTTCGAGATCTTTTGGGAAAATGGCCTTTTCGTTTACGTTTTTATTCAAAAATTTATCCACGTATCAATCGCATGTGCATGACATTTTATTGGTCCTTCTAAAATTCGTCAACTCCAGATCGTTGCTCGTGAAAAAACCACGTGGTACGTTTTCGAATGAAACGAACAAATTCCTGTGACTAAAGCGACGACGACGCGAATAAATGGGAAATGTTGGAGGGAGCTCGTAAGATAATAAATAAAATTAAAAAAATAATAGTAAATAATAAAAATTCGAACCAACGAAAATTCGCTGCATTTTCATTCCAACCTATTGAGTGTTGAAAAACTGTGCGTCATTTCCGACCACATTTTTGTCCGGACTCGAGTTCAAATTAAAAAAACACCCACACGCACATCAAAGTTCTCGTATTTAGGTTTTATTTAAATATCGTAACGGTAGGACGAGATTTGCATATGGAAAGAAAAGAAATAGTGTTGAAAGGAGTACAGGACGAATGTTTTCGATTAACGTGGTGTAGTTGGGTCGTTTCGGGTACGTGATCGGGGCTAAAACAGAGTTGGACTGGTATAGAGCGTGTAAGACGATTTTACAATAGCCGCGCGGACGAGCGATAAAACGAGTGCAAAGAGAGAAGCGGACAGGCGGAGGGGG
>JBAJMU010000011.1:389703-403752 GCA_037952995.1 Hyposoter didymator
GGGGGGGGCGCGTGACCGATTTACAAAGCTTATTTAAAAATAATCAAAAAAACATTAAATAATTGTGTGTATGACTCTCCGGAGCGTTAATTAAACGTTAATTGCCCGGTACGCTTAATGAGCAACTTCCTCACTGGGACACGCGAGACTATCTCGGGACTGGTTTGTCCGAGAATCGTCAAGCACAACAGACACGACTCTCGCGCATCATTAGTCATCGCTTAGAAATTTTCGACAACATTTCCGAAGCGTCAAGAAACGATAAATCGAAATTAAACGAAAATCCAACAACTTTGCCAGCCTTTGCCGAGAAAAAATACGATCGACCATGATTGCTCGTCGTTACTCATTCCGCGACAATAAATAATCGATAAAAACAAAAATAAATAAATAAAAAACCACGTTGAATCTTCGACATTCACGATTCTCCAACTTATTAGTCATTTCCAAATTTTCGAGTCGTGAATCATCGCTCGGGGAAGCACGAGCATCGCCAGAAGTCGTCGAGAAAATTTTTATTCGATATTATCGCACGATGAGGAAATGACGATTCGAGCGAGAAGACCCTCAAGTTATTCGCAGCTTTGCTCCCTATTATCATTATTGTTATATATATGTATACTCATAATCGAGGTATAAACGTGTAATTTAGCGAGAAACTCTCGTGTGTCAACTCCTCTTGTCCATCCTCTCGTTCAGTACCGTTGTAGCTCGCCAAGGTGTATAACAGTACTTTAAAGATAAACTGGACGTACACTCACGTCCAAAAATCGCTAAACCGCCGCGAGGAGCATCGATTAACGATTTTTTAAAAACCGGCGTAAAGTGAAGATTTTTTTACCATTTTATTGATTTAGCCGGTGGAAGCCCTTAAAAAAGTAAAAACATTAACGCAAAGTATGAAATTCAAGTTGGAATTGGTTTGAAAATGGCATCAGTAGATCGGACACGAACATCGAGTTTCCTCCTGCGTAAGCTTACGACGTAATGCAGAAACTTGAGATATTTCTGTCATTATTATCGTTTGTGCGTTCAACTAGAAGTAAAAAAGTAAACAGAGAGAGAGAGAGAAAAGTTAGAGTTGCGCAAGTGGATACGACACCTGGAGCACGATTTGCTTAATGACCAATGCTTTTGGTGAGTCTGCGCGGAGAAGCCAAACAACGTTTGTCATACGCGTTAATGTATATCTATATAAACACATGTAATTACGTATGCGTGTTGGTGGAGTTACGCTCGAGATACGAGCAGCCTAGAATCGATGATGAATATCCTGATAAGCCCGACATTTTATTGATTTATTGTTTTCTCCCGTTTTTCAACCTCCGCCTCGATTTTTCGATCGCCATTACGAAAGTGAACAATTCACGAGCTTCTCAAAAAACAATAATCCCTCAAAATTCGTCGTAATCAAGTTTTTCTGGTTTTTACGTTGCGTAGTGTTTGAAAAAAAAAACTAAGGCATGTATTTATTTTTGACGTGAGGAATTTTCTACTTTCTCCTAAGCGAAGCCCAACACGAAATCCAATCTGATTTGTTAGCTGTTTTTTGCCCATAAATCTCAGCGCAGTTAATTCGTTCACTAATTAAGTTTTATTTGTTTTCTCAAACAGGCTAAGCCCACGGATGACGTGATGACGCTTCACTGGTGGATGCACTGGTTCTGGGTTACGGCGCAACTGGCCGGTGAGTAATTTTCCTGCCAATTTATTCGCCAGGCTGTACATGCACGTCTCGTACGCGAATCCGAAGCTTAATTGATTTGAAAAAAGGCTCCGTTTTGTCAACGGATTATGGTCAGTTTTCTCCGACGTTGAGTTCGAGTTTCGAGCGAGTTATCCTCGTTGGGAGCTCCATGTTGAAAGTAACTTTGTCGGAAAGAGGCTTTTGCTAAATAGTTGAACAAAACGTGAGGTTTGAAAAAACTCGATCGTGGAAAAAGTTGTTTCTATGCACAAAACTTTTGATTCGTTGGATTCAACGTTTTCAGGCTTGTTGTTGGCGAGCCCATTGCCATCGACGACCCAAGATCCAAGAATTGAGTTAAAGGCAGAAACATCGACGAGCGGAGTGTCGATTATGGAGGCGAGAATCGAGCGGGTCTCGAGGATCGATCCTCGAGTCGTGGCGAACGAGAGTCTGGGGGCGACTTCCAGCGGGACTGGAGGTCGCGAGGAACAAGGGGACAAGCCAGAGCAACTTTTTAATGCATCACGTGGCATACCAACGAGCGCAAGTTTTCGTGTTGCCAAGGCAATAAGTTCGTACGATGCACCCACCAAGACCAACACCGCGTTGGCAAACAACAACAACAACAACAACAACCGACGTCAAGTCGACGAGGCTGTAACGGAATCAACGACGAGCAGGAAAGTTGCCTCGATGATCGAGCCTTCCAGCGAAAATGTCCATAGAGCTCGTCAGGCTCCGAATAATTATCTAAAACGCGATGACAGTCCCAACGTGACTCGTCCCGAGTCCTCCTCAAATTCCCAGCACCCCGACAGTCAAATAACTTGGTTATTGACAACGAGCAAAACTCCCGAAAGAAGAAAGAAGAAAAACGACAATCTGACCAGTCGATCGGACATGCTCAGAAATTTCAGCTCCAAGAGCCACGATCAAGAAAACAAAGACTTGACTGTTTTACCATTGCGTTTCGAAGGCACGAGGATAAAGCTCGTTGTCAATAGTACCAGAACCATTACCACTGGCAACCGACTAAATTTCACCACCAGAACCTTCAACGGCTCGGAGGACATAGAAATTGATCAGGAGCTCGCTGAACCCAGGCTCGCCGCGACCGCTGCTTCGGTTCTCCAAGGTATTTTCTGCCATACCGACCCGATCAACCAATTTTTTTTCCCAATCATGAATTATCGACGATTTTCTTTTTTGTAGACAACGTTTGTTTGTCAAAAAAAAAAACAAGAAAACTAAGAGTTTTACAAAAAATCTCCCAGAAACATTATTGCAGGAATTTGAATTTCCCACAAAAATGTTTCCCAGCAAATTTTCAATCAGACTCTTAGTTTTCGAGATATTTATTCCAACAAACTGTAATTTGAGGAAATAAAAAAATAGGAAAAGATGATGCTCTATTCGAGGAATCTTTTGAGATTTTCTTACAGCCGGCATCGCCAGCGAATCGACGCGTCTGAGCAGAGCGAGGAACGCCTTCTCCAGTGATTTTCAAAGGGATCACAGGGAGGAGGATCGAGCTTCCGACATAAACGTCAGCCAAGTTCTCCTCGAGGCTAACGAGAGCGTTAATCGGGAGATCGAGACTTCGTCGTCGCCTTCGGTCGTTGATATTGCGGCTATAACCGGAAGTTGTCTCGCCACAATCGTTCTCCTCAGTACAATGGGCAGTCTCGGTTTCATCATGTACAGGTACCTTTTTTTTCCTCACAATATTCAACGAAAATTTTTCCAATTTTCAATCAATTTAACCCAAAAAATTTCATTTCCCTTTTGCAGACGAAAGTATCTCAATCCACCGCAGACTCTAAACAGCGACAAATGCAGCAATCCCGACAGTTCCGGTTACATCGACGATTCCACGATCCGAGTAAGTTTTCCAAAAATATTTTCCCCAAAAAAAATATACATTTTTTCCCAAATATGAATTTCAATATTTTTCTAAAACAAAAACCATTTTTAAATAAATACGAACATTTTAGAAGAAAAAAAAAACAATTTTTAAATAAATACATTTGAGAAAAAAAAGCACATTTTTTCACAAATATGAATTTCAATATTTTTCTAAAACAAAAACCATTTTGAGATGAATACAAATTTTGTTTCAAAAACAAAAATATTTCTATATACATGAAGATATTTTTTTCTAAAAAGAAAAAAAACGATTTTTAAATAAATACAAACATTTTAAGAGAAAAAAACCGTTTTTATATCAATATAAATATTCTTTTTAAAACAAAAATATTTGTACAGAAATATAAGCCTTTTTTCTAGAAAAAAAATAATAATTTACATAAATATAAATATCTAGAAAAAAAATATAAAAAATAATTTCATTTTAGAAAAAAAAAACCATTTTTATATCAATATAAATATTCTTTTTAAAACGAAAACATTTGTACAGAAATCTAAGGCTTTTTTCTAGAAAAAAAAAATAACAATTTACACAAATATAAATAATAAAAAAAATTTTTAAACATTTTCACATAAACATATTATTGTATGAGATTTTTTTCCCTTGCGCGGATTTTACATCGTCCACCCTCTACAAACCCATTTCATATAATTATAAATATCATTTTCTAAAAAAAAAAAAAAAACACATTTTTACGTACATGATAATATTTTTTCAAAGCAACAAACATTTTTATATAATAATTAATATGTTTTGTGGGAAAAACAAAAATGTGTCGCTTGAAATGTTGAATATTGGTGGAAAATTAGTAACGAAGCGGTTTTTGGATTGCGTAGGACAATTCCGAGGAGATGTACAGCCTGGACAATGACTCGTTCCTAAATTCGCTCGAGGCGATGACAATACAAAACTATTGGACGGACAGTGTTAAGCACACGAAGCTGTGACAGCACGCGGAGAAGCGTCGAGCTATGGAAATAGCTCGTGCGCGGGACTACAATTTATCGAACAAACGATGGACCTTTCCGAGGTGTGCACCGTACACCGAACAAGACGTCGAGGAAGAGGACGAGGAAGAGGAGGAACAAGTTTGCTATTTGGAGGAGAGAAAAAGAAAACTCGGGATCCACGAGTCCGAGTACGAAATGGAAGCGATTACGAGACTCGTCGCGCGTCCAAATAAATGTTGAAAAGTATTAAAAAGGTAAAAACACGTGGAAAACGAGGGAAACGAGAGAGTAAATAGTGCAATAAATCAATGTACTTAATTATATATGCTGTAGGCGCCGTTTTGGTGCGACGAGGAGAGAGCCAAGTAAGAGACATAGATTTTAAGTACAAAAGAATACAATAAGAGACTTTGGAGCTCGAGTCGAGGGTGTGCGACGAGAGGGAGAAAGAGAAAGCGAGAGAGAAGCGAGAGACGGAGAATAATTGTTTTTAACGCAAAAATATTAAAATAATCTATAAATTGTTATTATTACGAAACTCGCAAAAAGCAAGAGCCTCAATGGCGTCGTTAGTTTACACATCACGAAGCAAAACACAGACCCGACAGGCTGAGTGCTCCTGGAGCTCGAAATTCAAAATTAAGGCGAGGGAGGCTGCAATTTTTTCAAATTAAAAAATATCCCACGCGTTGTCGTTTCCCACGCAAACGAAGTGGAGAAATATTTATTATTTGGAAAACTCGAGCTACGTCGATTTTAATCGATCGGCTCAGCAGCCAATTCTGCTCGAGCAATTGTTGCATTTGGAGGTAAAATTCGGCCAATCGAGCACGCAGCCTGGAACAGCCGGTACGAATATCCATAGACATAATAAATAATTTCTCGAACAATCACGTTATGACTGACGTAGTCATTGCCTTCCCGCAGGCGTTCGTTTTACTAAACCGATCGATATTTCCAATATATCCCTCGTTAAGTTTCCGCATTAATTATCCGAGCGATTCCTCCACTTAGCAAGCGGTTGGATTATCTCGTGACACGTGTTGTGAGAAAAAAAAATGAAGGAGGCAACAAAACGGAAAAAAAAGCATAAAAAGTAAAAAAACCCGGAAATAAGCCATTCGGCTGTCCCGACCGATCCAGCCTAAATAGTATTATACATAAGTAATAGCAAAATTGTTGTGCTTTGAAAAAAATCGACGAAAATACCAAAAAAAAAAAACAAAATTACCCCTTGGAGTACACACTGGGTCAATTTGACCCGAATTGTTTGGCATTTAATTTACGTAAATAAATAAATTCGCTACAAAAAATGCATATTTGACGGAGTACAGCGATTTGGATTACGCCTCGGGTCCGATTGACCCAGTGTGGACTCGGAGGCCTCATCAACGAGCAAATGAGAAAAAAAACTATGAGTCTCCGTGTTATGAGAAAAATCGGACCAAAACTTACGTAGCTCTAGTTCATCATCGCCTTTACAACATATCCAGCAATTTTTAGCCCTTTATTTTAGTCCGATCGAACGAAGCAACGCCACCATCCCGAACACTAAACTAAAGTCCCTAGTGCAAGGAAAAACAAGCAGAGTTAGTGTCTTTGCGTATTTTCTGGAAATTGTATAGATAAGTATGAATTTTGAAGGATGTTCTAATATTCTTTCATTCCTGCGAACACGAGTGCGCGGTGTGTGGTGAGTGTTTGAGCAACTAAAATCCGGATACACGTTTTAGTGACTCAACTAGTGACATTATTCAAAATGTAGCATAGTCCTAAAATTATTTCAGATTATATTTCTATACGAATCCACGCGAATCATGAGATGTATATTTACACATATATATATATATTAATATATACGTATGTATTTAACAGACGAGGCAATTATTTTTTCCTCCCCAAGCTCTAGTTCCCCTAGGAAAAGCCTTCGGAGTCATTTTTTTTTCCCGAGGAATAACAAAATCCTCACCGATCGCATTTTTCTAGTGATTTTTTTTCGGAACTTTCATCAAAAAATAATGGAGTAGAATTTTTTTTTATCCATCACCCAGCACTTACTTTTCTGAATTTTTTTAAGCTAGCCCTGGTACAGAAAAAATACACTAGGACACCCCAGACCCATGTGTGTCTACGGAAGGTCAAACATTTTTTTTTTCTCCCTTGAGAGAAATTTCGGTTGGAACTAATTATTGCCTCATTATTATGTGTATACACGTAATACATATATGTATATATATTTGTGCACGACGATACTATACGAAAATGGAAGAGGATAAATTAATCATAAATGACACACGAGGTTATGCTGATTCAGAGCAAACGCGTTGTTTACAATTGTTTGAGGAGTTTTACTTGAATAAATATTTCATCCGCTGAATCCTCCATCGAAAAGAAACAAAATCCCAACCAACTGTCTATTTTTCAACGTTTTAATCCGTCGATCAAAATTTCTCACACTTGTTTTTCCTAATGTCAAAAAATAGCGATTTTTGGGGCTTTTTCTGAATGGAAAAAATACAAATATGTATAGACGAAGAAAATGGGACATTTATTTCATTGACAATCGACTCAACGTGTTTTTTTTTTGAACGAACGGATCGATTAAATTTTGAATTTTGCCGCCGAAATCTCGGCGGACGCACGGAGGCTGATCCGCATGAAAAACGACGCGCGCATCTTGTCGCTCTCGTGCGAACCAGCCTCGGAGCGCCTCCATGTTGAATCGTGAAGAATTTTTCGCTTACGTGTACGTCGCAACGGTCCTTGAAGTTTCGAGCGCTATAATTAAGCAAAAAAATAGATTGGAATTGTGTAATTTGGCGAAAAAGTGGAATCTGCGTGCAAGGATTCCGGAAAAGTGAGTAATTTTCAATAAACATTGAAAGTCTGAGCGAGTGAGTGGATTTTGTCGTGGGCACAGTGGGTCGCAGCCATGTCGTTGAAACGTAATGCAAACGTCGCACTTGGGGAATACAGTAGTTCGGAGGAGGAGAGTGTGAACAATGATCAGAGTGACGTGGATTACGAGGTTATGTCGAGCGGGCGTTCAGGGCGTTCAGGAAAAAATGAGGGTTCGGTATCATCGTCCGGCGGAGGGAAAAATGGTCGGGGCGGGGTCGGGAGTCGGGGATCATCGAAGCGACCGTGTCTGAATAGAAACGCGCTTTTGGCGCGTGAAAATCGTCGTCGTAAGAAGGAATATTTGGAGAAAATCGAGAACAAATTGTCGTATTTGAAGCAAGAAAACAAAAGCTTGTCGAACACGATACAGCGGCAAGACATCGATCTGAAGCGTTTGAAAGGCGAAGTTTCGTATCTTCGGAACGTGCTGAACAACAGTAGCAGCATAACGAATCTTTTGCGATCGATGAACGAGTCTTTATCGACGGGAAGAGCAGCAGGTGGTGGCGAAATAAGTTCGAACCGCAAGTGCCGCGATCAAAATTCAAAATGGCTGCCACGGGAAGAGTGGAGCGCGAAACCAGTGGGAGGAAAACGTCGCGAGGCAACGGGGGGGATGAGGGAGAGACTTTCAACGGGTGATTCGGACCACACGTACACAACGTCGTCGCGCCATGGTTCCGAAGAAAACTTGTGCTCGCTCGAGAACGAGGAAAAACATCGCTACCTCGTCAACAACGATTCTTTCACCTTTAAAAACGACTTTGACCTTGACCTTGACCGATTGCCACAATTCGACGAAGACATATTCAACTCGATCGGGAATTTCGACGAAAATCCGTCCGACGACCTGGAGCATTACACCTCGACGAAATTGTTCGATAACCTCGACAACAGCGGCATTTGCCTTCACGTTAATTCCGGAAAAATCTCCCTCGAGTTTTGCTCCATTTGCCATCTCAACAGCGTCAATTCCATCGAGTGAAGCATATACCCCCGATCGAGCCAAAAACTGGAAAACATTATTTCCAAGGAAAATGGAATTTCTTAGGAAAATCGTTCGTCAACGACCTTGAGAACGCTCCGTTGATTTTAACGATTTATCTCGCGCACCATCGCAATGGTCGGTATTTCGTCTCCGTTTAATTCAACATTCTTCGTACTCGTTCGTCGATAGTTTTTCCACTTAACCGCGCCAGCTGTTTCCGTTGGTAGCGTCAAGCTCATCAGAGATCTCAAAATTGTGAAATTTCGTTGGAAAATTCATCATTTCCCTTTGCCAACAATCTGTTGATATTTTTTATACAAAACTTTCCTAGTTTTAGAAATATTGTTATTATTATTTAAGTTACGACGTGAAAATTGTAAAAAATTAATTTTCTCAAATTTTGTTCTCTGTTTAAATGATTTGTAACATTTTTTCCTCCGAGTCTGTAAAGATTGTTTCATTTTTGCAGGGCGGCACAACACTTTGTGGGAATCAAGTGGCGCTTGGAATTTAGTGCAAAAGGTGGGCGTCAACTTTGTTCTGTAAACCAGATCTTCGTTTCCTCCGGTACTGCGTTTTTCTTTTTTTCGATTTTTTTGGGTCCTCGCGTTGTCGGGAATTATTGATATTTGCTCGAGAACGAATTTTCAACGTTTTTGCAATTTTTTCGAGGATATAAATTAATTGAATGAATGAGCGAATCATCAATTAATTTTGCAAGCGAAAATGTGAGAACGATAACGAAGATCTGGTTCGTTTGACGCATTCTTGCTAATTGCCTGTATAATTCATGTTTTTCGAAATGGTTACAGTCGTCTCGCGTTGCGAAAATTGGGACTTGCCTCGGGAGCTACAATCGTCCCTCATATTTGCATTAGTCAATAAATAATGCAGCGTTTACCAAGAGAAATGAGCAGGTTGAGTATAAACAAAAAATGTATCGTTCCACGATTGATTATTCGAAAAGCGTCAGTGTCGCTGAGCATCTCCAAATAATTCTTCAATTTCAAACAAACAGAAGAAGAAAAAAAGCCCATTTTTTTGAAATTTTCGGCATTTGAAAAAAAACGAGCGAGACTCGACACTGCAGGCGTTGTGGATCGTTCAACAGTTTATTTCTCATCCGAACGGACATTTAAGTTTCAGCTTGTACGACCCAACGGCAAGGAACACGGTGGACCGACTTTCTACCATAATCCTCGATCACCGATGAAGCTCATTGGTAATCTTCGCCCACATTCCCAAAAAAACCAGAAGGGCCAGTCTCTCGACGCTCCGTTCACGCTTCCCGGGCTCGGCCTCGCGAGATACAAAACTCCAGAAAATTCATATTTTTGAGTGAAAATCGATTGCGGATGCGAAATATTTTTCAAACGGTTCGGAGCTCTCTCGAGACTGTCCCGGAAGGTTCGTTCCATTCAAACTTTCACAATCGCCGAAATGAAATACAGAAAAAACAAATTTGTCCAAATCTTTACAAGTTTCGGAGGAAAAAATGATTTTTGTCAACGATTATTAACCAACCTTGTTATTATTTTTTAAGAAGCTTAGGAAATTACGTTTACGTATATTTTTACGTAATTTATACACAATAAAAATGATGCATTGTGAAGTACGTATTGTCTTGTACAAAACCAAATGTTCCAATTATCTTCGAGACTTATTCTATCCTCGTATCCTCAGAATAACAAGAAATCAAGTTAAAATACAAAATACTCGAGATCCAATTGACTCGTGGATTAAAAAACGAACCAACACACTTTTCCAATCATTTCTCCCACTATTTACAACGAGAAATCGTTTGGGGGAAGCAAAAAAAAAAACAAAACACGAACGAGTGACAATGAGATATGAAAAATTGGAAAATTTCGGGTCGAATCGCTGCGTCGCGCTGGTCAAATTCCTGTGAAATTTTTCATACAGTCCGGTGTCGAGTTTGATACAAAAATTGCTGAATATTATGGACGATGAGAGTTTGAAATTCGAGAAATGTTGATGGATATTCGACGTTGAAACTCTTGACTTGCCGGCAATTGTTTTTTTGCTGGTTCGTACAAAGTTTCCGGAAAATTGAAAATTTATTCCATCTGCGACTAAAATAGCTTTTTCTTTTGTTTATTTCATCTAAAAAGTTTAAAAACCCAAACGGCTGAATACTCCGGGCTTTTCGAAGGAAGTTACTTGTGCGAATCGGTCGAAGGTGACTTGCTTGGTCGCGGTGTTTCCTCCGAGTCCGAGACGCGCTTTTGCTGGTACGATTCCAACTCTTTCCGAAGCTGCAACATAAAAATCGATTATTTGACGAAGCTGAAGTTTGCATCGTTGGAATGCAACGTTCTTTCTTGAACCGAGGCCGCAATTATTTTTCAATATTTTTTTAAGATCGAAAGGGAAAATCGGTAAGAAAATTTTCGTGGTTTTTGAGATTTCGAACGTTGCGAACTGCGGTGTAATTCAGGCTCACCTAATTTGCTCGCTGGCTTGTTGACTTTAGTTACTACTTTGGCAGAGAATTTCGTCGGAGAAGCTTGTTGGTTGAGCCTGATTTTCTTGGTCGTCCTGACGAGCTGCCGGACGCTCTGTGTGGTTTTTTGGTTCTTTTCATGATCGGCGTGCATGGTGCCAATGGTTTTATTAGCCAGGGCCGAAGAAGGGTCTTGTTTGAGGGAAACTGTGGTCGATCCGATGGAGGAAGGTCTGGTGCTCTTGAGGATTCCGGGCCTGGACGAATCGCTCGAGTCTTTTGAAACGGAGATTTTCTTGACTTTTTCCATGGCGTCTTTGTCCCCGAGGCGATTAAAAACGCTGAAACTTCTTTTGAGGCTCTCGTTGCCCAGGCCGGTGATGTTGAAAGTCGGCGCAGGATTGCTCTCCGCCAGATTGGTCGTGCTCGTGACGGAACTGTCGCCCAAACGGTCGAAAACTGTGCGTTTTTGGTCCGTCATTTTTTTCAATATTTGCTGGCTCCGCACGGTTCTCCCTTTTGGCATGATGACCGTGTATCCGACTTTCTCCTCGTCACCCGTGCTCGCTTTAACTTTTTTCCCATTTTTTCTCATCCATTCTTCCCGCTCGAGATCCAATTCGCCCATTTCGTCGCTTTCGCTCTCAGAATCTTTAGGAACAATTTTCCGTTTGACCGCCGCAGGTTTAGCGACTTCTTTGCTAACGGCAGAAACGACTCGCGGGCTCGGCGCGACTTTTCTCTTCACCGCCGAAGCCTTTGCGACGCTGTTCGCAACCGCCGGCCTCGGCGCCGCTCTCGTCGGCGCCTCCTGACTGCTTTTTGCTTTGCCTGCCGCTACGCTCTTGCTCGGAGCCTTGACGACAACATTTTTCACCGTCTCTCGACCGGCAACCGTAGTTTTTGCCTTTTTTACCGGTTTCTCGTCTTCCGTGTCTACCAAAAAGTTCTCGCACGTCATGGCCTCTACGACTTTCTTGGCGTATCGCAAAATCGCTATCATGTCCCCGATCAAAGTTATTCCCATGTCCTTCAAGCTAGCTTTGTCCAAATCTGGCAACATGTCCGGCTTTATGCGGTTGTTGGAAAATACAACGGCGTGCCGGGTCGCCACGTCGAGCGGGAAACCAGCGCCTTGGAAGAATTTCACCCAATACGCTGTTGACGAAAATTTTATCATTTTTTTTATCACGCGATCGAGAAAAACGAATTCGGAAATGGTCGAATCGAGAATTTGCTGCTTGGATGAATTGGATAGGCAAGAAAAGAATTTGCAAACATTTTTCGAAGCCAGACGGACGCGATTTTAATGGGAAAACGTTGAATTTCATGAGAAATCTCGATTTTACGAGAGAAATAAATAAAAATTCTTACCTGACAAAGAAGCGGCCATTTTTTAAGGTTATCGAGAATCCCGAAGACGAATTAACCCCAAAATACTCAGACGTCACTTTGTTCGGAAAAAAAGTTAAAAAGATGGTGCACTTTGATGGAAAAAGTCTCCATCAGTTATTGAACATGTTTACGTTAGTAATTAGAACTTTTTAAAATTCGAACCAACTGATATCTGCGTTGGAAAACTCGATTGCATAGCGAATGTTTTCTCGCTATAGTCGCGCGATGTATAAACAACAAAGGCAAGCAGCAGCCATTTCTTTTTCGAACACGGTTATGAACGTAGGCGAAATATGAACCAATGGGATTTTCGACAAAAAAGCCAGCCCGGTCGTGTTACCAAAAAAGGATTAGAGGAAGAAAATGCGGTTTTGTGTGTGTGTTGATCGACGCGAACGCGTGTACAGAAGAAATTTTGCTCGTTATAAACTTTTTACACAAATCTTGGTTACCGACGGTCGGTAATATGAGATTTTGCATTTTACGATTCTCCGCGAGACACAAAACGAGATATTTCTTTCTAATGAATTGAAAAAACCATCAATCCATACATTATTTCAACGCCGAGCATTTTATTTTCGGTCGGTAATAAAAAAAACAACATTCTTGCAATTCTCAGAGATGTCACTACCAAATTAACAAAAAAGTAAAAAATTGATGCATCGCGTTACTCGCTCAACTTTCTCGACGACCTTGACAAAAACCTTTGAAAACTGACAGTTGTGCTTTGCTCATACGCGCCAACAGAAAATTCACTTTTCTCGTTTCTGCATCAATTCTTCGATCTCTCGCGGCGGCTGCGGTGAAATAAAAATTCATAACTTTATCGCAATTCCGTCGAATCGCGGGATTGCATTGAAAATAATGTAAAAAACAACGTCTAGCGCTGCTTCGTTATTGGCAGTACTGTGAGCTGCTTGAAACGCGTGGAATTCGAAACATCGAGAGTGAGAGAGCGAGAGAAAAGAGTGGAATAGAAAGAGAAAGACGAAAGTTTGACAAGTGCATAATTTGATAAAATTTATAAACCTGACGATCGGTCGCGTAACGAAAATTCGCAGCAACGAATCGATGCTACAAATTATTAAATTTATAGTTGAAAAATTTCTAATTGAAAGTGAGTAATTATTCGAAAAAAGAGAAAAAAGCATCGCGTGCAACAAGCTGCAGTGACGTTTTCAATAATTCTGACGTTTCGTCTCTATAATTGGCGGAACGTCACAAACGGTTCGTTCCACTTCCGGTTGCGATTAAAGAGTTCATAAAAACCAGGGAACGTAGAATATCCATCGGAAAAGGAACAAAAATTTACACGAGAGTGAGAGAGAACGAGAGGAGAGTGAGAGAAAGAGGGGAAAATTAATCTCTCGCGACTTCGAATCAGGAATAACATCTGTTGGTATTTCGTTTTTTTATCGCATTGCCAAGTTTTTCCGGAAAAGTGTCTTTCGGTTGGTCGCAAATCACTCGAGTCAATTGGCATCGATCTTTGCGAGTTGTTACTCGCGGTTGTCACCCACGAAACACAGTCGTAAGAAAGAAGCAAAGTAAAATAAACAAAAGAAAAAAATATCGAGAAATCATTCGTGCACTGAGTCACGAGCAAGTGTTTTATCTTTTATTATGCGCCGCCTCAAGTCAATTGTGAAGTAAAATCCAAAAATGGCTGCCAACGATCACCAGCACAAGGTTCGTACCTGCCAAATATATATTTTATTGTTTCCCCCCCCCCCC
>JBAJMU010000011.1:403783-464552 GCA_037952995.1 Hyposoter didymator
TTTTTTTTTCTTTCCCCCCCCCCCCCCCTCCTCTCGGCAATATTTCTGACACGAGCTGTCAAACAAAAATTTGACGTTTCCAACATTCGCCCAATTAATTGCAGCCCTCTCGAACTTTTTCGCTGTCTTTCTTTTGCCGAAACTGCTGACGTCAAATATATTGTTTTCATCGCGAGTGACGTTCGCTCCTGTCAAAAGTCATAATAAAGCGTTAGAGACACGTAGGAAATCGGAGACCAAGACGCCCGGACTTTTTAACCTTGGCATTTTATTTCGACCGACAGATTGCCATTTTCATGACGACATCGGCTGAAATATTGTCATTTTTTTGCTACTTCATCGTGAATCGTCAATAATTATGTTTCGTTTTTCACACTAATCTCTCGCAACTCGTGTCTCGATGTTTTTCCTCCCTAAAAATCGTGACAGATGTCGTCACCTTTTATCATTTCAATTTAGAAAAAGAACATCCAACATTTTCTTTCGAAAATCTCATTTTCTCGTCAAACATTATTCCGAGCCGCGTAATTTTCATTTTTTCACACAAAAATTAACGCTACTCGAAAATCACGCTTTTTTAACCGTCAATTCCAGCATCAACGTTCGGAATCCACGCCATCACCATTGTCCATAGTTTCTTGAATTTTTTTCACAGACAATTACGTCAGCAAAAATTTTTTTCAATTCTTAAACTTTCTTAACTTCATCTTGAGCGTGCCAATTGCAAATTGAGCTTTCGCACGAGTTACCGAGTCAGTTTTCCCTGAAAATATTCGTGAGAAAACAAAAAAAAATGATAACCACGTCAAATTTCGTAAAAAAACGAAACGAAAAAAAAACAAAAAATTGGAAATTCTCTGTTTTAATTCATTTCTCTAGAATCTTGAAATTTCCCCGAAAAAAAATTGAAAAAAAATGATAACATTTCCATTTTCTGTCAAATGTTGCTTGACCAATCGGGAAATTGTTTTTTCCGCTTATTCCACGGCCGCGATATCTTTCCAGAGTCTTCAAGATTTGCGCGAGCCGGCGCATCATGCCCGAAGGCCGATGAATGCGTTTTTAATATTCTGTAAAAAGCACAGAAGTTCGGTGAGGAAATCTTTTCCGAATTTGGAAAATCGAGCGGTGACCAGAGTCCTCGGCGAATGGTGGGCGACTCTTGGTCCGGAGCAGAAGTGCGATTATACAAATTTGGCGCAAGACGTGAGCATTAACCGTTGAGCATTTCTCTAGTTTTTTCAGACTTTTGCGCATCCTGGGAGGAGGCAAAAATAATAATTTCACGCTCGATTCTCCCCGCAGTACAAAGCCGCGTTCATGAATGCAAATCCGGACTTCAAATGGTACAAATTGCCGGCTCCGCCGCTTCGCACCTTGACGACAAGGCCCAGAAACAAAAAATCAGAGATGGAGAGCAACGAAGAAAATTTGGAAGGAAATTCCAACTACGATTGCATCGACGAGGACAAAATTGAGTGCTTGGAAATGGACGCTTCCATACAGCCTGGAAAATTGGCTGACGAGACACAAATCGGAGGGCTCAGCTCTCTTTTCACGCCTCACAAAAATTGCAAAGAGGCTGAAACTGGCCAGGAAGCTACGTCTCAAAATGTCAAGGCCGACGCTCCCAACAGCCCTAAAAAACAGTTCAATGACGTTGCGATAAACAACGAGCAGAGGAGGAAATGTACGATCGATCTCTTTTGCGATAAAAAAATCAACAATACAGAGTCCAACAACAATGAGCAGCATCATTTGGTGAGGGAATGAAAAAAAAAGCGATAAATTCTTGTTTCTCGTTTTCCTAATTTTCAATTTTGTGTTTTGCAGCATCGATCATTTGCGATTAACGAACGAAAAACTCGATAATTTCAGTTTCTCGTTTTCGTTATTTCAGTCTTTTTCCTAATTATAAAAAATAATCATTTGCGTGGAATTCGAAATCGTGGATTTTTCATTTCGGAGTGAAATTTAATCGAATTTTTTTTTTTTAATGCTTTTGTGGATTAATCTGCTGATTCGACAGAACGAGGAGGAGAAGATCGAGAACAATATTTATAGAGAGAGCAACGAAACTGGGGAGGAAAATCATTTCCGTGGGGAAAGGAGCTGCAAAGGTTTGCGATATCAACAATTGATGGCGGAGCAACAGAGGAACGTGGGAGCAATGGGACATCCGACGAAACGACGACGTCCAGGCGCAGGGTAATTATTAACAATAAAGCGCGATTGGAGCTTCCGAAAAAAAAAAGGAAAACTGCGTCGATTTGGAAATAACTAGAAACTCGCCGATTCGTTGCAGCCACGAGCCGAACGAGCGAAGAAATTCAATTTCGTCCAACGTGAGTGAAAAAACAGATTCTCTGAGCAGCGAGGGTGGCAACAGTACACGCAGTGATTTGGAACATCTCGTTGAAAGGTAAACTTTTTAAGCTCATAATCCTTCGAGTGCATATGCGAGCAATGAAAAAGGCAAAATAAAAATGTCCATCCATTTTTTTTTTATAAATCTTTAAAGCTTTTCCATTTATTTCGAAAACTCGACGATTTTCCATCAACGCGAATAAACCCTTCGAGTTATTGCAATTTTCCAATTGCATAAGAGACTGTCCCGTTTAATTTTAACCCTTCGAGTACACACTGGGTCATAATGACCCGAACAATTTTCTGTCGTCCATTTTTTTGGCATTCACTGGCAACGAATCATTTGGCTCTTAATTTTCGTTTTCGTTAAAAAATGAATGCAGGGCCATAGAATATGGACTATTTACTGAGTGCACATGGGGTCAATCTGACCCACGGTGTTTTTCGAATCGTCGTATTACGGTAAATATGCATTTCTAGTTTTTTTTTGTTTTTCGTTTTGACGAAAACGAAAATTGAAAGCCCAACGTTGCCACTAAATGCTAAAGAATCGGTGACAAAAAATTGTTTGGGTCAAAATGACCCAGTGTATACGCGAAGAGTTATTTTCCGGAAAATCATGATTCCTTGATGTTTTTTTTAAACAAAAACTTTAGTGCCGAAGGCAAACTGGAGGCTTCGAAGCCGGAGGACACAGAAACCGAGGGCGCGGAGTCTCATCACGATTACAGCGAGTGGCCACCGTACAAAAGGTTCAAAGCAGAGTGAGTTTTCAATAAAACGAATGAAAAGTTTGACGCTGCGAATTGATCGATATATTTGATCGAAACTCCAGGACAAAAGAAAATTCTCCAATTTTTTTTCCTTTTTTTTTGTCGCTAAAGGGATTTCAACTTGGAGAAAAAAATAGAAGCTCTGCCGGAGTTGAGTCTGCAGGAATTTCAGGATAAAAAGAAGCAGCAACGAACGAAAAAGAAAAAAATAAGTCAGAAAATCAGCTCGGCCGTTGGGAAACGTAATCCGGCGTCACTGTCTCAAGCGAATCAAAATCTGGCCGAAACTATGAATGAGTTAGTCGACCCGCACGAGGATCCCGACAAATCTCTTCTCGTGGGGAGCCAAAAACGTAAAGCTAGAAAACAAAGTATCACTCGAAATACTGCGGCGACGAGTGTCTCCAAAAATGAGAAACACCAGAACGATAACAAACGTGAGTTCGAAATGGTATTTAAAATTTTAACTGCAAAGAAAAAAAAACGAGTGAAAATTGTGGATTTTGTGAAAAAATAAAAAATTTGTGTGTTTTTTGAAATTTTATTAGCTTGGTGTGCTTCGCCGGATCTCGACGCACTCGCGTGCCTCGCTGAGATTGCGGCAAATCGCACGAAACTGACCAAATAATTGAGGATTCGCGCGGAAGAAGGAAATTAAAATCAACAAAGAGCAGCGCTAATTAAAAACCAACTCCATTAAACCAAAACAATATATTTTTGCTTCGTTAAGTCTCGCAGTCTTCGCAAAATGGATTTTTGTTTTTTTTTTTTTTTTCAGAAAAATTATCATTTTTGTGAGAGAAAAGTCCATTATTGAATATTTTAATATTTAATAATTTTACGGATAACTCGATCGTAGCGATTGGTCGAAGGGTTATTTGACTCTTTGGGATTGCATGATTTTTGAATTTTATAAACAAGTAGCTAAATTTTGAGAATATTTTTGAATAATGTGGGTAAAAGATTGATTTTACCCTGGAGAGAAACAGCCTGGAGTCCATTAGCTAAAAACTTTTTTAGATTCTTTCACAGACACGAATATTTAAGGATAAAAATGCCTATCCATATATTTATCGAAAAAAATAAATTATAAATAATTTTTAAGCGCTCGCCAAAACGAGTGGTTTGGTGCTTCGAGACTGTTCCCTCGAGGAATCGATCGATTATGAAGTGTTTCCATATTTATAATATTGAGGAAAGAATATTTACACAAACGAATTTACTCGAGAATTGATAATCGTTCGATCGAACGGGAATTTTCAAGGATTCGAAGATTTCCATGGAAATGCGGTGTGACCTTGCTGAAAGTCGATACGTCAATCAATTTTACATTCGAAGAAAAACAATATCTATTCTTGGCGATTATTATAATCGTTGCGATCATTCGTTGTTGTGTTATTGCGCAATGTAGGGACGCTTCATCCAAGTTTTTACTAAACAAACATACATATATATTTATATTCTCTAAAAGCGTCTGAAAAACGGTTGGAAAGGAAATCCTGAACGATTCACAGGATAGATCTGATGATCCTGAAGAGAAAAGTCCTCAGCCATTTTTCTCTCCGAAGCACCGTTTCCGAGATATTCAACAAATATCGCTGGCCCGCCTAAGCTCCGCCTTAGCGTCCCCCGAGGACGTTTCTCATTGGCTATCGCCAAATCTATCGATATCTCGACAATGGGGCGTTGTAGATAAAAATTTGTGATGACTTTTCTGCTCAGAATTTCGCCGTCTATCAACTCCACAAATCTCTCGGCTCGGCAACACTTTTTGTGTACGAATATTGTAATAATGATAAGAGCAGTGTTTGGTGTACATTGTACATTGAAATAGGGGGCAGTATTATCGCAAGCATTGGGAGGTTTTGATCAAAGTGCGAAAGAAACAGAAAAGTTAAATGCAACACGACAAAGTGTATAATCAAAATATATGAACGTGCAGTTTATATTAAATCATATATGAAAATGCGTACTTACATATAGAAAAGCCGTGGACCAGACGAACGTGCACGTTATATGGTTATTGAAAAAAAAACTTGATCAAAAGCAAAATAATGAATCAAAATTTTATCTGAATCGTTTTTCTCGATGACGCGATCATTGGCAGCAAGAATTCCAAAGATGGCGACGCCAAAAATGTCCGCCGCCGTACAGTCATTTTCTCAAAGAAAAAGTTGTAGAATTATTGAAAGAGGATTCCATTTTGAAAATGCCTTACGCGTCCGCCATTTTGTTGAGTTTCATCTTGTGCCCGAAATTCACATGGCCAATACAGTAGGAATGGATAAATTAATAAATATATGTAAGTACGTATTCGGGGGTACGTCTATTAATATATAAAAACAAAAAATTGAGTGGATATTTATAATATTTATATATGGCAAATATAGAAGAAGAAAAAATCAGAAAAAACGATTTTCAGGTTAAAAAAACGGAAGGAAGATGGTGATTTTTACGAATTTGTCGATGGAAAGTGAGAGACTGTGATTGTGGCTAAAGGAATTTTTCATATTTTTCATATTTTTCTATCCACGATTCCACGTCTTTATTTCTATTTCACATTTTTTTTCTTCCGTTTCCGGAAATTATAAAAAGATTTTTGACGCGCAGAGGGTGTAATAATAATTATATTTCAAATGTGCCTTAAAGATACAGAGAAAAAAAATGTAGTGACTAATAACGACCAAACTTTAACGAAAATCCTTTCTAGTTTCGTTTCTTCGTTTTTACGTTGGTGCGCCAAGTACTTTTTTCGAATTGGCAAGGCTCACGCTCGATTGGGGATTTTCACTATAGTTACGGGGCCACTGTAATTTTCATTTATTTTTCCAATCGCTAAAAATGGCCTAGACAACCTTAAATATTATTGCAGGCATTTCGGAGACGATAAACAAAAGGATTTTGCAAATTTATAGCACAAATTGTTGTGTGGCTAGCTTTAATATTGTAATTTACACGAATATGTATGTTTCAATATATGAATATTAAAAAAAAAACAATATATATATATATACACACAAATAAATGAATAAATATATAATACTTATACAAAAGTATGTATATGTAACATTGTACTGTTTATATTCGTAATAAAATACAATATTTTGATGTAACTTTGACGGTAAACAAACATTGATGTTTTTTCAAACTTTTTCGCGTCGTTTTCTCACGTGGTTCCTCTTCGCTTCCTCTCGGGTCATCGAGATGCAAGGAAACTGTGCAATTCGCGTTTGAATTTTGAAAATTTCCCGCAAATTTCGTTTATCCGAGCAGAGATTGCTTTAACGCGTTTTTATTGGCTGATTGTTCTCTTGGAAACAACGCCACCTCACTGGTGCATGAGAGAACTCACTTTTTCGACTGGTTATTATTGTTCTATTGTTTGGTCTTTGTGGGGATGTCGAGATCACTAAACTCCCAAAAAACATCGTACATTTCGATCTTGATAAACGAAAAATCGTAGCTACCGTTGAGATTTGAAAGAAAAAGTTTTTCGAAAAAATAATCCAAATGGGCGTAATTTTCTTGGAACATATGGGAGGCACGAGACTATTCTCGTGTCATGCCTGTGACACTTACCTCACAAATCGTTCGAATTTGATAAGCACCAGATTCACTGGAGCCACGGGTCGGGCATTCTTATTCAACAAAGTTGTCAACCTCAACTACAGGTAACAAAACGATAAACTCAATTATTTCCAGGCATTTTGCCTTATTTCGAGAAAATTCGGACATTCTGTGACGTTTTGCTAATTTTCAGTGCGAAATGTTTTTTTCGCAAATTTCCTTATCAAACTGCTCTAAATTGTTGAAATAAACAATTGACAAACAGTCTTGACACACTCCTCCAGCCTCTCTCAAAATTTTGTGCAGTTTCATTGATTCGCGTACGAGATAAATCGATCTTTGAGCTTGACACGATAACCTAACCTCAAAAATCGTGAATAAATATTTACGAGGCTTTCCCGCAGTATTCTCCATTATAAATAAATCTTTTCTCGTGCGTTATCAAAGTATCTAATGAACCCTCGGCCCTCAAACTGTCCCCAATCATCAAGCAATTCGAACCCAAAAAATTAATCACTTAATCAAGTATCGAGGCTTGAAAAATACGGAAAAAATTGTTTGTTGAACAGCGAAGTCCAAGACAGAGTTATGTTGACCGGACGTCACATGGTCAGAGACGTCAGTTGCAAAAACTGTGACGCCAAGCTCGGCTGGGTCTACGAGTTTGCGACTGACGACAACCAACGCTACAAGGAAGGCAGAGTGATTCTGGAACGAGCTCTCGTCACAGAGAGCGACGGAATGGCAGAAAATATATGAAAAAAAAAAACTAAAAAATCGTAAAAATACAAAAAATATCTAAAGAAATCGATTTTCGAATCGAGACTAGTTTTAATGTACATTATCGCATAGCCCTAAGTCATAAGTGTGTGGAAAATAAAAATTGTTGCAAAAAAAATAAACGCTACAGTTTTGTGGTAGATTTTTTATGCGAAAATTGGAAAAAATCGTTAAACGCACGTCTCATGTGACGATTGCGTGATTTTAATATTTTTTCAATAAACGAGTGTTTTTGTTGAAATGTGCGAACGATTATTTACGAGTTGAACGTTATTTCAGGTTTTTTAAATTATTTTTCGATCAGCAAGTGAAAAATTTTGAAGGATTTCGAAAAATTGCAATTCCGCATTTACGTGTTCTATGAATTTTGTATTTTTCGATTCGAATTTTCGGCGATTCGTGGGTCCTCGCTTATTGGTCGAGGAGAGCGAATGAGGATGCTGGAAAAAGTACTGTGGAAATGCGTGGAATTCGAAAGCGATAAGCAGCGAAATTTGATTCGGAAAAGCGAGTGAAAATTTGGCTGGGACCGCGGCGGAAAAGCGAGAAAATTTCGATGGTTTATTGAATCTTTGAAAAAATCATGAGCATCCACGGAATCGAGACGTAAACAAGAAGATAAAGATGCGCGAAGAAAAATGTTTCTCAGAGTTGCGCAAGACGAGGGCGGTCGCGAGAATCTAAAAAAAGGTTGCGATTGGTAGAGGCTGGCAATCGGAGATGCTGGGATTCGTGGAGAACACGCTCTATCTCTCTCGCGGTGAGAAGGGAGAAAAAAGTGTGTGTCTGGTCTGGTCGGGTAATGGTTGTGTGCGCCAGTGTGGTCACGTAGGCCCACCGAAACGCATGGTGGATAAGATTTAAAACGCGCTGAATCGTGTGCGTGCAAGGAGCGTGATAAAATATAAAACTCGAGAAATATGCTGTAACGGTGCGTTTGTTGAAAGTTTGTTTTTTCTTGGTTAATGTTTATCGATCGCGAAGCAGGCGAAACGAATGAGGGAGCTTGAAATACGAGAAGGAAAATATTGCCACCCCGCGAGGGGGAGAAACGTAAACAAAACGAAAAAGTTGGAAATCGGAGGTAAATAAAAAGGCTAGACTGTACAAAAACACTCGATCGGCGGGGGGAGGTGAAAGGAGGAGCGAGAGGGAGAGAGAGAGGAGGGGGAATTTTACGGAATAAGTTGAAAAGTGGGTAAAACTCGTGAAAAACTCGTAAAAACCGTTGTCCAACGTCTCCAAATCCGGAATGTTGAAAATCCTTTGGGCTCCATGGTCCTAAATAAAAATGCGTGTTTAAATTAAAATTGTTTTGTTCATGCGAGGGGATGTTAGGGACGCGAGCCGCGGCGACGTCGCCCTCTGGCGGCGGTCCCCCCGCGCCCCATGAACCCGTGAACTCCCCCTGCCCCTTTACCGTGTCTTCGGTTCAGTGGCGCTGAGCCAACTTGGCGTAGCTTACGTGAAAAAATAATCGGTAAGAAAGATTGGCGAGTTTTTCCGGAAAGAATAAAATACAGGAGACTTTCGATTCCATTAAAATCGGGATTCTTTCTTCAAAGACGACAAAGGCTCGGCGAGCGGGGGGAGGTGGGAGGGCAAGTGTGCGACAGGTTTACAAAAAGATGTCGGTTGGATCGCGAGCAATGGATCATGCCAGGCGAGCTATAAATACACCCAACGCGGGGTAAACAAACTTGACCTCATCGGAATTCTTATCGCGTCGCGAACGCAGGGGGGCTCTGGAGGCTGGGGAGGGGAAAAGCATCGAGACGCCAATTTCGATGAAATTTCAATTCCCCCGAGTTTTTCTTTACGTATCAACGATTTTCGGAGCCTCGAACTACGGAATCTCAACGACAACGCAACAAAACATACATATATATACGTTTCTACACAATATACATATATGTGTGGCTGCGTATGCGTGCGTCTGCTTTCGTATATCTATATTTACGTGTGGCCGTACCTACGACAACAACATGGAAGTTTCGCGCTCGCGGTGCGAATGACCTGCGGTGCGTCGTTCCTATATATACGTAGACATATATCTACACGAATACATCGTTGCGCGTTTTTCTTCGAGGTTTTGTTTTCGATCGAGGATAAAGAGGGGGAATTTCTCGTTCGGAAATTGCTCGTGTATAACGGAAAATAAAATCTACATTTTCGGAATATTGATAAATATTATTTTCGTTATCGCTCGACTAATATTTCGTCTTGATTATGATTATTATTTCGGCTTGGGAGCTTCGTATGTGTATATTGTTTTTCTCCCCCCTGATGTTTCGCGGCGTCCTTGAAGACGTTCCGTGACGTTTCATTCCGGAGCTCGACGACGGCTATTTTCCGAAATATTGTGATTTCCGTTGCGGTTTTAAAATTCACCTTGTTTTCGGCACGGTCTCTCAACGCCCCGCTATTCCACGGTACGAATCCCCTCGTTATTTTCGTCTTTCTCGCGATTTTTACCCTCACAATACTTTTCGGCGCCATTTTGGATCGAAACACTTTGTGTTGTTGTTTTTATTGGCGTTTTGTTTTGTTTTGTTTTTTTTTCGTTTTTTCGTGTTTCCCCGTTTCTCAGGCGGTTTACTTTCCGTTTGGATATGCAAATCGTCTCCTTCGTTTTTCCGGAAACTCGCCCGTGCCAAATTTTTTTTCTCCTTAATCATGACGAACGATTTTTTTCTCCAATTTCGTTTCTCTTTCGAAAAAAATGATTCGGGAATGACAGCTTTGTTCGAAAAAGGCTCGAAATCAATAATCAACCTGTTCGTGTTATTTCCATTTTGCAGGATCCTACTGGGAGGTTTTTAAAAATTGACAATGACTTTTGGACTTTGAGATTATAAGACGAGTGGAAAAAAAACGAAAAATTTGACTTTGAGGTCGTGCGGGAGCAAAAGAGAACAAAGACTTGAGTTAAAATAAGAAAAAAATTGAACGAAATCGAGAAATTGAGGGAATCGAGGAAAATTTGACCAAAAGCTCCGCACCAATCAACCAGCCAACATGAAGTGGTCGCCGGGCGCTCTGTTCAGCGAACAAGTCAGCGAATTGACTCGCGTCTTCTCCCAATGGAACGAGTGCGAACAGACTGTCGTTCTCTACGCTCTCCTCCGACGCATTCCCGCCGTTCAGGCTCGATTTTTGGCTCAAGCCGTTCATCACTCGTTGCACGCCGTTTCCGAACTCGACAGACAGGAATCTAACGCCAACAATCCCGGTGAGTAGCCGACCGCACAAAAAAACGATTGAGAAAGAAAATCAAAAGGAATCGGCAAGCTAAAAAATTGTTATTCCAATTGCCGGGCCAACTGGTTGGAAAATGCTGTTTTTTCTTTAACGGAGCTCATGGTTCGAATGGAATTTTTTAGGGGACGGTAGAAATGGCTTCTTTGCCACTGAAAAACTAAATCGATACGAAAAATAGTCGGGATTTGGGAAATTTAACGAGCAATGGAGAGGAAATGATATTTTTCGCGTTACTTTTCGCCTTTTTCTAGCGAAAAACTCAATTGGCACGAAAAATTGTAATTTGGAAAATTTAACGAGCAATGAGGATGAAAAAAATACATTTATTCGGTTTTTGCCATAAAAAAAAAACTAAATCGTCTCGAAAAATAGTTGTGATTTGGAAAATTGAACGAGCGATGAAGAGGAAAAAATGTGTTTTTTCGACTCTTGCCACTAAAAAAGTAAACTGCGACGAAAAATTGTGATTTGGAAAATTGAANGAGCTCATGGTTCGAATGGAATTTTTTAGGGGACGGTAGAAATGGCTTCTTTGCCACTGAAAAACTAAATCGATACGAAAAATAGTCGGGATTTGGGAAATTTAACGAGCAATGGAGAGGAAATGATATTTTTCGCGTTACTTTTCGCCTTTTTCTAGCGAAAAACTCAATTGGCACGAAAAATTGTAATTTGGACAATTTAACGAGCAATGAGGATGAAAAAAATACATTTATTCGGTTTTAGCCATAAAAAAACTAAACCGTCTCGAAAAATTGTTGTGATTTGGAAAATTGAAGGAGCAACGAAGAGGAAAAAGAATATTTTTGGTCGATTTCAAAGTAGCAAACGAAAGTCACTGCGAATTTAGTTTTGGAATTGGTATGATGTACGGTTTGGTTCGATATTTATTGTTGGATTTTTGTTTTGGCACAGCTTTCATAAATTCGTTACTCTCGGAACCGACGGAAGTGGCGATAAACCAATTGCTCACACATCTACCGCTTCTGCGTCCCGGGGACGTCGAGTGCAAACAATGCTATTTGGCAGCGATACCCGAACTCGTTAATCAGTGCTCCAACTCCGGCTTGTATATCGAACAGGTGCAACAATTGCTCGGCTATACTCTCATACATCCGGCCATCACTAGTCAAGACAGACGTCCACTCACACAATGGCTGAGGCACATCGAAGAAAAAATCAGCACGACACCGCCGATTAATAGTCTCGAGGAATACACCAACACTTCTACGAGGTCTGGCTCCTTTTTTTTCCTCCTCCTTCCTCCTTTCACGATTTCAATCGTTTTTTTCAATCTCTCTCGAATCCTCGATTACTCGAATCGTTTGGCTCGAAATTTTCCTTAAATTCGTCGAATCTTTGAATTTTCCAGTAAATTTCATTGATCGTGAGTTTTCAGGTCCGACGCTCTTTTTTTATTTGTCCTTTCAGGATTTTAATTGTTTTTTCGGTCTCCCACGAATCTTTGCACAATTTTTGAATTGTTTGGTTCGAAATTTTCGTCAAATTCCGTAGAAACTTTGAATTTTTGAGCAAATTTGATTGATAAATGAGTTTTTAGGTCTGGTTCTCCTTTTTCTATTCGTTTTTCCAGGATTCCAATTGTTTTTTCGGTCTCCCACGAATCTTGGCACAATTTTTGAATTATTTGGATCGAAATTTACGTTAAATTCGTAGAAACTTTGGATTTTCGAGCAAATTTAATGGATGAATAAGTTTTGATGATTTTTTATTGTGAAAAATGTTGGAACGAGGTAAAATAATGTGATTTCTGTTTGTTGACGACACAGATGGGACACGACGTGGCAACGAGCGTCGAAACAGCGAGAGTTACAGCAGCAGAACAAACAATCGAGCGTTTTCAATTCGCAGCTCGGTTACAATGTGCAATTCCCAGTTCCAGTCAGCAGACAACGTCGTTCCAACAGTTTAACTCCACCAGTCGCGCCTCCGAATCATCTGGAAATCGTCGAGCGGAGCAACAACACAAATACCACGACCAGGCACAAGCCAAGGAGTTTCAGTGTCTCTGGCGACAATTCCGGTACGTTTTTCGTCCTTTAATCTCCCCGAACACGATCAAGACGAACTCAATTTCTTGATAATCCTGCAAAACGTCAACGCCAATAATGGAATCGCATTTGCGATAATTATTTTCATATTTAATCCCTATTTTTCCCGCTGTTTCTTCGTTTTAGTCGCTTGTTCCTTTTAAAATGAAATTAATCGATTCCAGTACGTTTTTCGGCTTCCAATTCCTCAAAATACGACGGAGACGAACTCAATTTCTTGATAATCCTGCAAAACGTCAACGCCAATAATGGAATCGCATTTGCGATAATTATTTTCATATTTAATCCCTATTTTTCCTGCTGTTTCTTCGTTTTTGTCGCTTGTTCCTTTTAAAATGAAATTCATCGATTCCAGTACGTTTTTCGGCTTCCAATTCCCCAAAATACGACGGAGACGAACTTAATTTCTTGATAATCGTAAAAAAATGACCAACCAATGAGTAATCGCATTTGCGATAATTATTCTCATTGCTAATCCGTATTTTTTTTTACTGATTTTTCATTTTCGACGTTTCTTCCTTTTAAAATAAAATTAATCGATTCCAGTACGTTTTTTGGCTTCCAATTCCCCAAAATACGACGGAGACGAAGTTAATTTCTTGATAATCGTAAAAAAATGACAAACAAATAAGGAATCGCATTTGCGATAATTATTCTCATTGCTAATCCGTATTTTTTTAACTGACACTTCATTTTCGACGTTTCTAAAATGGAATTATTGAATTTTTGAAACAGGCAGCCTCATTGGACTCGGGCCCATGAGCCCACAAAGCTCGTGCCCGAGCAGTGGCAGCGAGGGTCGCCTCGACGAGGCCTCGACTCGGACTCTCAGTAGCGGAATGCGAGGTTTGTTTGAAAAAAAAAACCATCAAACCAAAAAATTTCACCGAAAAATGAATTTCGAGTGAAAATGATTTATTGGAATTTTGTTTTTGTTTTCTAGACGTTCCTGCCTGGCTAAAAACCCTTCGTCTCCATAAATACAGTTACTTGTTCGCCACCATGAGTTACGAAGAAATGCTCGAACTGACGGAGGAGCAATTGGCCGAGCAGGGTGTGACGAAAGGAGCGAGACACAAGCTCGCACTGTCCATCACAAAGTTGCAGCAACGTTACACGTCCCTCCGCAATTTGGAGAAGGATCTCGTCCATCCGACAAGGGATGGAAATCAAACGACATCCTTTTCTCAAGGCACCGCACTTGTCGTCACCGCCCTCGATGAACTCAATACCATTCTCACTACTCCATTAAAACCGAGCCAGGAAAACGACCCTCAAGATATTTTGGCTCAATTCACCAGAGTCCTGGGAAAATGTTAGTATTTTCCAAAAAATTGCTAAATGTCAGAAAAAATTCTATTTTTCTGCCAAAATTCGTGACTAAATTATTAATATTGGGAAAAAAAAATGATTCTCAATATATTTGACTTGATGTGCAAGAGAATTCGCAATTCATGTTGGAAAACGTTGGTATTTACATTAAAAACATTGATAAATGTTCGAAAAATTGCAATTTTACGTGCAAAATTTGTCAGCAAATAATTTTAATTCGGAAAAAGCAATTTTCAAGGTATTTTGCTTCAATTTACAACAGCCTTTGGAAAATGTTGGTATTTACATTCAAAAAATTGATAAATATGGGAAAAACCCCATTTTTTCTGGCAAAATTCGTCATCACATTATTGAATTCCGGAAAAGGCGATTTTCAAGATATTCTGACTTGATTCAACAGTCCTTGGACAATGTTTGTTATTCCATTTAAAAAAATTGATAAATATCCAAAAAAAGCACTTTTCCGTGCAAAATTCGCTACGAAATTATTTGAATTAAAAGTAGCGATCTCAAGATATTTCGTCTCCATTAACAAGAGTCCTTTGAAATAGTTGGTATTTCCACCGAAAAAATAGCTAAATATCCGAAAGAATTCAACGTTTTTCGTAAAACTCGTCACCAAATAATCAAAACTCGAAAAAAAGCTTTTTTTTTGTTCTATAATAAAAAAATCTTCTTGACCTTAGTTTCTGAAAACTGCTAATTTTCTTTTTGAAAAACTTTTAAAAATCGGTATTTTTTTGTTTATCCGTTAGTATGCAGCAGATTGGCTCTCGATAGCGTCGACGACATAGTATCGTGCGGATGCATAAACATATTGGAAAAAGTTTTGCAGCACGATTGTTTCACACCAAATCAGAAAGAGAAGGTTCAGCAATGGCGCAGCCGTCTCGGAAATCCTCGACCAACGCCAAAGTGAGTCTCGCATAATCGCGAATCTTCAAAAAACAATATTTTCCAAAACGTTTCGATTTTCAATGTTTTTTTCCGACATAAAAATAAACGATTTACGAAATTTCCAATTTCCTCCGTTGAAGCACAAAAAAAACGCATACTTTTTAAAAAATTTCCATTTTTTTGCTCCGAATCAGATGGCAGCACAGCTACAGTTACAGTAACCGCAGATTCTGCAACGTGCAACAACACAATCCGCACAACAGAAAACCCAGCTTGAATCTCGCCCACGTGCATAATAATCCGCATCAACACATCAGCAGCTTTATGGTCAGCCCCCATAGGAATAGCATCTCGACACCGTACTTGCAAAACAATCATAGTCCTGGTATGAATCAGAACAATATTCGACAGCTGCACGCTGCCGAGAAGCGGCCGAGTCTCCAGGAAACGAGCTTGGAGGTTTGTTTCAGATTTTTTCCCTAAATTTTATTTTCCCAGTAGCAAACGAAGAGAACGATCGTCATTTCTTCCATAAATTTCCAGTCTCCGTTTCTGCGTCGGAAAATTTCGACAATTTCGATTTTAAAAAACGTTTTTTTGCCCAAAGTTGTTGCAGAAAACGTTACAGCGAACGTACAGTGCTCCGCGCGATCATTTTTTCACCAGCTCGAGTAATCCATTGGAGACGACGGAGCCAGAAATAAATTCGCGGCTGGAATCGCTCTGTTTGCGAATGACGGAGCAAGCGATCGGGGGATTCGGCGAGGCCTAAAAAACAGAAAGGAAAGCAAGAAAGCGGGAAAAAGGCAAAGAAATAAAAGTGGCGAGGAAAAAGGTAAATACTAAGAAAACTAAGGATCGACGATTGAAGAAACAAACGCAAACACGAGAGGTCGTCGGACCTCGCGATTTAGTAGGACAAGCGAAATAATTTCGCGCGATCAAGTAGCGCCCGAGGTCCGGGAGTTGACGAAAAACGCTCACAGAGTCAAAGAACGATGAAATAAATAATAATACAGACACTACCAAATAATTTTTACTTTTCGAGGAATAACGGAATAAATCACGCGGGACGAAACGAGAAAAAATAAAGAAAAAACAAAACGCTGAAATTTTGAGAGAGAAAATGAATAATTTCGTACGGACGATTTATCGATGATTTATAAATCATATTTTATTAAATAAAAAGACGTGTGCGTGTGAGAGTGTTCGAGAAAAAGAGAATCCCGATTACTGAGAATCCATTCAATCGCAATTGTAATATTTAAATACGAGAAAACCCAAAAGAAATGGAAAAAAATAAGGAGAGAAAGGAGAGAGCAAGTTTGGCGAGCCAAATTTCTACTAGAAAGATAGATTCTTTCCTTCGAAACTTATTTCCTACGATCTATATATGGAATATATTATATTATATAATTAAAATAGAATTTTCAACGAGTAGAGAAATCCGAAGAATATGAAGAAAAAAATGAAAAAGAGGAGACGAGAAAAAAAGAAAAAAGTTGAGCTCCGAGGAAAGAAATTGAGAAAAGCTGTGCGATATTTGCAATATTGTTTTTTGTGTTATCCATTTCGGGAAATGGAATTCTTCTGATTTTAAGCTCCGATATGAATTATCTTGAATAATATTAATAAACAATAACAACAATAATAATAATAATAATAATATTAATTGTAAAGATTAATTTTAAAGAAACGGACTGATTATTACGATTCTTTTATTTTACTTTTTTTTTTTACATTTTAACGGATTTTTTTTCTCGCTAGACAAGTTTTTACGAAGAATAGAGAAAAAAAAACGGTATTGGAGCCAACGTACCAAAAGGCGGCTCGAGAGTTATTGGGAAAATGGAGAAAAGTAGGGAAATTGTAAGGAAGGCACACAGGCCGCAGGGAAAACGATTGGAAATTATTCATTTTCCTCGTAACAGAGTTTTAAAAGGTTGATTGAATAGTGAATTTGTGTAGATTGTCCATTTATCGCATAAAACATCGATAAACGTACGGAAAATATGAAAATACGATCGAGAGGTTTGAGGAATGAGGAAAAAGGTCGTATCAAACCGAGATCGATAAATTGTCATTATTTTTTCTATCCTGTCGTGACTTTTTCGAGATATTGTGACGAGATGCGTGCTCGTATGTTTTGTACTTTGTGCACAGATTTCGTGATATAAATACCTGTATATATGGAATGAATTTTTTCTTTCTCGATCGTACGGGGTCGGGATATTCGCCTTAGTAGTGAATTTTTCGGTGCAAAACAACGTTTTTTTATTTCGTTTATTTGTTTATCTAATTTTTATAGTGTCGTCGCGCGCGCGAGTGCCCAAAAATGTGGCTAAAAGTTGGCAAAAAGACCAAAAAGTTGATAAAGAAAAAAACAAACAAACGTTTCTCGTATTTTTATTCGATTTCGTAAATTTAAACGAATAAACAAGAAAAAGAAATAATCTGAGGGCCTTACGCTTCGGGAGAAAGGACGGACAATGGGGTTGAATTTCCTTTTCGAAAAATACGAGACTCTCTCTATAAAAAANATAAAAAAAAAAAAAAAAAAGAAATGTGAGCATGAGAGAGCAAGTGGATAGAGCGTTTGATAAGTAACATCGAAATCTGTGGCTTCAAAATGTTAAGCATACACTTTATTATTGTAACGCAATGAGAAAAACAAAAAAAAAACACGAAAAAAAACAAAGAAATCTTTGAGATAGCTTTGCGTAAATATATACCTTAGTAATATTTTTCGTGCAAGAGAAAGGGAAGAAAGGAGTTTAAATAAACGCAAAGTAATCTGATTAATTAAATTAGATCGAAGAAAAAAAAAAACAATGAAAGACTGACTATTTCGCGCGCCCTGCCAGTCGATGACGAGAGAGACAGAAAGTGTCTCCGGAATGACGAAAAGAATAGATATGAAACTCGATCGAAACAGGAAAATTGTGAATTTTACAAAAATTCCACAATCATCTTGTTACGACTTTGACGAAGCGTGCGCGCGTGAATATAA
The DNA here is from genome assembly GCA_037952995.1 of Hyposoter didymator. Taxonomy (NCBI): domain Eukaryota; kingdom Metazoa; phylum Arthropoda; class Insecta; order Hymenoptera; family Ichneumonidae; genus Hyposoter; species Hyposoter didymator. Next base: position 421,843 of record JBAJMU010000011.1, read on the forward strand.
AACAATTGGAAGACTGCGGAAAGGATGAAAAAAACCTGTCAAAATAAATAATTATTAGAATCGAGTTTAATTGCGAATGAGAGAAAACAAGGAAAATGTTGAAAAAAAAAACGGATACAAATAAATCATAATAATCGTAAAATACAAGAGGAGGGAGAAAAACGTATTATGAATAATGGAAGTACTAGCGTAGCGATTTTAGGTTATTAACGATTATAGCGTTATTATTATATTAGACGATAATTGATGTAAGCCAATCACACGGTGGATCGCTTTTTTTCGTTTCAATTTTTCTTTACGTCGTAATGATCGGCTATCCCAGTGTAACGGCCGATCAAATTTAACGAGGCAATTATTGAACGCAAGACTTGAGAATTTTTTTTAATAACCAACGTCGAAAAATGGAAAATATTGAAAAAGCTTTGCGCGATCCTTTCTAAATTATTTTAGCCTTTAATTTCGCTCCGTTGTTGTTGTTTTTTTTTTTTTTTTTTTTTTTTTTTTTTTTAAACTCAACACTTGCAAACAATATCGACAATAGGCAGACGTAGAAACAAACGAAATACCACAATTTAATCGACGACTCCGAGTGCGAGATGATTAAGCTAGTCAAGCAATTACCTTTCTAATTCTATTTGTTTTTCTTCTTTGTTTTCTCCTCAATCATGCGCTTGTGCTCAATTCTTTGTTAATTCTACGATTTTGAGCTCGACTCACGATGGAATGTTGGAAATTTCGAGCCTTACTGTATACACACTGGGTCTGGAACAGCCCGAATAAAGTTTCAACATTAATTTTTGCACTTTGGACACGCGATCATGTTTCCTGAAACCTCCATATCGCTTTTTTCCATTCAAACCTTGTCGTTCGAGTCGAATCGAGCTGGAACGTGGCTCGATGATAAAAATCCAGACCTTGAGCTTTTCGAGCCACGAGAAAGTCGTTTTTTTTCTTGTTCTTTTTGCTGAGATTGAAATTTCGGTGATAAAGAGAACGAGGACGAAGCTGCGAGCCGCAAATATAAATCGAAAACCATTTTTTCCGCCAGCCTCGATGAGAACAGCAGAGAAAATAAAGAAACTAAATGAACAAACTCAAAGCAAGCGAAGTAACAAAAAGACTGTTCCTGCGCGATTTCAGGAATTTCGTTCAGTTGTAATTAAATTCAAATACGAAAAGAAGGAGAAAAGGAAAGAGAGAGAGAGAGATACATAAAGCGAATGAAAATAGAAAAAGGAAAGTGAAAGAAAAAAAAGTAAATACCACAATTATCTAATCTAATTATATAAAGGCAGGACCTAAACTAACGAGAGCAAGAGGAAGAGAGAGAAAGAGAGGAGAAGAGCAAGTGAATTTTTTTATTTGCATTACCGAGTTAATTAATTAACAACAAGATAAACAAAACGATAATCAAGCTAAGAAATGAGAAATAATGAATTTAGTCGCCGCCATATTGTGTTTTCATTGAATTATTAATTTTGAAACAAATAATTCCAAGAAATAATTGGCGTCGCAATGGGCTTTGCTTTTCTACGATTTTTCTTCTTTTTCCTCCCAATTATCGTAGTAGCTCGTAGACATAAATCTATATAAATATATATCTATATATATTATATAAATTTATCAATTAACCGTATATTTGTAAAATTACGATCACACGTCCAGACAATGCCAAAGGCCTGAGCCTTGTCTTTGTTTTTTTTTTTTTTCAATTTCAACTCTTTTCCTCTCGTGAATAATTTCTCCGTAAACACCGATGCAGTTGAGCCCGATTTTATTGCTGACCAGGCTTTGAATTTTTGTGCTCGACCAGCGAAATGAAATATTGTACTTACTGCTAGAAGCATCATTCGCCAATCACCGGTTTTTTCATTAACAAACGCGAAAAAAAAGAAAGATGGTTATTTACCAATATTTTAATGTTTATAGATCGAAGGCGGCGGCTAATGTTATATTAAGGATGCGATATACCACGCGTAATTATAAACATACTCGTAAATCACTGGGTCCACGTTTTTTGGTCCAGGCGAAAATGATGAAAAATTTGAAATTTCGACTTTTTCGATGAAATTTCGAATATTTTCGAGGTTCAAGACGGTGGGAAATATTGCCTGGGCCCATCACTCTCACCCAGACCCAGGTAGCAAGCCTCTGGCCACGAAAAACAAAAAACATAATCGTCCTGAAAATCCTTCTGTTTTTCCAAAACGTTTTTTTTTCTTTTTTCACGAATTTTCTCCGCGAAATTCGAGATAGAGCTTTCCGGTTTTGAATCAGGCTCTGCTAGCTGGGATATTTAGTTGTGTAAGCCGAAACGACAACGTGTAAAAACGCAATTTTTGTACTGTTAAACAAAACAAAAGGTTATACATAGAGAAAACAAAATAATAAGTACACTGACGTTGTAGTGTGTGAGCTGACAAAAAAAAAACAAACAAACAAACGAAATACCACTTTTCAATAAAACATTTTCATACGCAATAAAAAAAAAATTGGTCAGTCTTGTGATTTTTAATTCGTCGAATATGGAGAGTCCTCGAAAATGTTGCAAGTCGACAAGGGGCAGGTATAAATAATTGAAGCATTTCATTAATTAATACAGCTCCCTACGCAGCATTTATTTCGTATTTTAAATATTTCATATGTTTTCACGTTTTCTCTTCGCCGCAACACTTTGTGCATTATTTTAACGGTGAGATTGTTCATTTTTTTTTAATTTTCAATAATTACTTGTTTTTTTTTGTTCGAAGATTTTTCTCCGTTTTATTTTTCATTTAAATAATGATATTAGGATCATTTGTTTCTCGTGTAGTACAAATACTTATTTAAAAACATGATGCCGGAATAATCAGCACTAATTTCTAGGACGAGTGACTTTTTCATTAACATTCGCTAACGCAGGCCGAGAATTTCTCATGCGCCAGTTAATTCTTCACGTGCTTTTTTTTTCCCCAATAAACGTCATTGAAAATGTCTAATTTATCGGTTTAAACTGGCTTGCCCTAATTAAGCGATTCAATAATTAATCATTATCATAGGACATCGTTACATAGAAAGGACTGTGAATATATTATTTACTTTTTTTTCATTTTCCCCCTTTTTGCGCTCGGAAGATTTCTCATCACAATTTTCACGATGGCGTCTCAATTTTGATGAAAGCTTCTTTTTCTCTTATCAGCTAAAAAATCTTCCTCCTAGAGTAAGTTAATAAATACGTTTAATCAATGAATTCGCTTTTTTTTTTCCTTCAAATTACGCACATTCTTCTAAAGCGTGTGTGTGTGTGTGTTTCGTTTTTCCAAACTCGTGGATCTAAGATTACCGATCGTTAATAATCAACATCGATCTTTCTTCGCTTTTTAATTCTCGTTTTTCCTTTTTATTTACATTCAAACTATTTACACACTGGAACTAACAATTTCGAGCTTTTTTCTCCATTATCCTTTTTTTTCCAATTTTTCTTTGGTCTCGAACATTCCAATTCGAATGTGATTTGAAATTTATCATTTTTTATAACATAACTACGACTTTTTTCTAATGACTAATAAAATCCTATTATTTACTAGACGAAATATATATCTGTATATATTCATATACCGATTTTCAATATATATATGTATACTATAGAACAGTATGGCATTACAAAAAAATTTACACGTTCCAAAGATTTTGTTTCAATTTTTTTTTGTTTTTTTTTTTCGTTTTTTCGTTTTTTTTACACTTTTCCTTCGCTCGCTTCTGTGTTTATCTTTATACGAATATTCTAATAATACTTATTCTTGTGTGTCATGCGGTATCAACGCTCGTTCCTCGCCGAGGAGGAGAATTTTTCTCTTGCCTTTTCTTTTCGAAGGTCGGTCACAATTTCTAAAATTTCCAAGTTTCAATCTCGATATATTTTCCTCTGTCTTTTAAATACGTTTGTTTTCTCTTTACCCTTGATTCCGACGCTGATCCAAACTTTTGAAATTTCCATTCCGTACTAAAAAAAAGGCGAAAATGTTGAAATTTCCATCCGGTGTTCGTGTCTCTGTGTGTTTTAAGTGCTATTTTTTTTTTTAAAGTTAAATTATTAATCAACTAAGCGTAAATGGCGCGTTACGATTCTCTCGTAATTAGTAACTTTTTCATTTGACTCGAAAACCAGACGTGAATAATGGAGATTTTCGAATATCACATTTTCTTATGCTTCCCAACACCTCGGTTTATACAAACCCATGATTTTCATCGAGTTTTTCATGGAAAGTGCACAGAATGGAATTGATCGAATTTAATTTCTCGACATTTTCTCTGGCATCGATTCTATTTTCCGCTCTTTCAAAAAGTCTGGAAAACCGTGTCGACGATTCCAATTTTTCTTCGTTTCTTTTTTTTTTTCTTTAAAATAGTCCCTTTTTATAGATTTTTTATTTATAGATTGTTTTTTTTTTCTCGTTAAGTACTACGTTTCAGAAAATATCTCTAATACTTTATAAGCTTGGAGCTTAGAATTTGTTTATGCCCGCAAAGAGAAAAAGAGTTTGGCTAAAATGTGGGCAAAGATTTTTTCTCTCACCTGGTGGCAGTTTTTCGAACTATAGACAAACTGGGAATCCCAGAGAATGGGGAAAAAAGAAAATACAGATTTGCGAATTTCGAGAGCTCTAAAAATCTCGCAACGATCAAACTTCCTTTTCGGTTTGCTGGATTAACTCGAGACATCATTTGCACACTTAGGTTTTTTTTATCTAGATATTTAGAGTTATTTATGCCTTTCAATTCTGCTTTTTCATTTTTTTTTCTTCATCATATTTCGAGAATTGTCGGTGATACATTTTTCTCGTACTTAGATTTTAGGTTAATGGAATTTTATAGCCATTTTCTTTGATAAATAGATATTTACGAACAAGATTGGGTTTTATGTATCTTCATGGACACTCTTTTCCATAACTTTTTCAACAAATTATCGTTTGAGTATTCGCCGTACACGGAGTTGTGTCGGTTTTTCGAAAGTCGCGATTTTTCGTGATTTTCATGAAAATTTTCGGTTTTTCGAAAATTTCGACCTTTTTTTTCCAGCCTGGGGAATAAATTTTACTGAGAAATCGCGTGACAGTTTAATTTCCGAGTAACGTCATGTTACTTTGGGGATTTGCCCGCTTTTTGGCGAGCCGGGCTCGCCATGCTGACGATACTCGTCGAGCTCGAGGTTCTCGTCAGTGAATTCGGACTCAACGAGGGTTAATCCTGTAGCATGTGAACGAAACTTATGGGAAACATCCCTCGCCTCTCCGGCGACCTTTCCAAGGCTCCCTCCATCCAATTGTCGTCGTCGGTTTGCTCGTTGGTCACGATTATAACTTCGCCCTCACGAAAAGATAATTCGTCCTCGTTGTCTGCCTCGCAGTCGTACAAGGCTCGACAACGACGAAGACCATTGAGGTTCGAGCTCGTTGGCTGAAGGGAATAAAACAAAAACGGCTGTCCCAGTAGGAAGCATTAATTCGTAACACGTACAAATAACATTTAAATATTTTCTTCCAACGAAAAAAAAAAAATCATTTTTTTTTCATTTATTTCGATGAAAAAAGCCAAAATCACAATTTCCACTTTTTCCACTCGAAATTATTTCCTTGGAAGGAAAGAAACTGAATTGGAAATTCTAGAAAATCCAACTTTACACAAATCACACATGTTTCGATGTCAGGAAAAACATTGCGATTACGTTTGTTAATTATTCAACGCACAGCTGTTGAAAAATTTTGTTAATTTTCCATCACAAGACAAAATTCCAGAGACAGACGCAGAGGTCGCCTAGAATTTCCAGCAAACATAGAAGCTCATGCGAAATTACGGTATGTACACAGTTAAGCTCGTCCGAGTTCGAATTTCGACTGAAAGCATCGAAAATATTTGCCACGTTTAATTTCATTTTTTTTTTCGTCAATTCCACAAAATTCAAAATTCCGGCTAATCAACATGCTCGCAGTTTCTAATTGACGAGAGTAGAGTGTCAAAATTTCTACAAAATAGTGTTTCCCAGTAAATTTCCAAAATCCTACTTTCGTTTTCTCGATTTTGTCACTTTTTCTTGTTAATTAATAAAAATCAATTTTTTCACCCAAATTGTAGATTGCGAGTAAAAAAAACTGAAAGAAAATAAAAAAGAGATGACGCTGACGATAATGTGCGAGTGTGTGATCGAATAAAAATATTTTTGAGAATGGTGAAAAAAATGAGCAATTATTTTTTTGATTAATTATCTTTTTTTTTTTTAAGAGGCGAAACGAACGAGTGAGAAATGCAACGAACAGCACAACTGGACCATGCAAAGCGCCGCCACACTTGAAACAATTATTATTCAATAGTCGTCGACAAAACAAACGAAAAATTGCATTTTATTTTCTCGGCTTCTTGGATTATTGTTAATATTTTTAATGGCGAGTACAATTATTTCTCGCAATGCCAAGGATTATTTTGCACCATCGACATCAGTTTTAATTTCATTAAAAAAAAAAAATCATGAAATTTGAGTCCCGTGCTCGATTTTAGCGAAAAGTAAAATTTTTTTATTTTTCAAGTGTAGCATGCCATAGTGTGGTGGTGCCAAATGTTTACCAGATTCGTGTTTGGGAGCAAAGACGAAGGCTCCTCGGCGTAGCTCTCTAGTCTTGATCGGTCCCTTCTCTGTACCATAAATTGTTAATAACAATCCATATTTCCATTTAAAAACCACAAAAACAAAAAAAAACGCCATTTCCATGCTCAAACCCCTTGCCCTTGAAATTTCCACGTAACTTTCGAAAATCCGTAAAATTCATTTATTCCTTCAATGTATCATGACAAATTTTCCCCTTATTCATGGATCTCGATGAGGCATGAAAATTCTCCGTGTCGGCAAACCCCCAAATTTTCCAAAATTGAAGAAATTTTTTTTTTAAATCTCTCACAGCAGATGAAAAGATAAAAAAATGGATGCATGATTTACGTGATTAGTATGAGGTGCTCAAGCTGTTAATTAAGAAAAGTTTCAACCGAGAAGAGCGACAGAGAAAAGAAAATAGACAAAGAAAACAAAAAAGATTGTAATTTGGTTTTTTTTTGGTGGAGATTTTTCAAAATCGCGATGCTGTCGATTTTGAAGATTATCGGAAGAAAAAAAGGTCCGGTAAATGATTTTATTTATAAAAAAATAATGAGAAATTCTGTTTTCGTCATAATCGATGGGGAAGTTGAAAAAATAAATCTTACTTTTCTTGGTGGGGGTACGGGATTCCCGATGCCATGATCCGAGCACATGGAGCTCAAGGATTCGCTGCTACGCCCGTTGCTCAGTCTCGATGAGCTCGGCACCGAGGGAGCAGGAGGTGGTGGATTTCGTGGCCTTTGCAGAGTCGAACTATTTATTTTGTCTATTCCTAAAACCCAGCAAAAGCAATGAGTGAAAAAAATTATCAAATCGCTATAAGGTATCGAAAAATCTTGAAAAAAAATATAAAAAAAATAAATGAAAGCTCAAATGGTACCGTGACTAGTAGACGAATCTCCACTGGGTGATCGTTTGTGATGCTGAGAGCCGAGAGTATTCAACGAGTGCGGTAAGGTGTGCAAAGAGTGACCGGCGAGAATAGGTTCGCTGGTGGTTCGGCTGTGCGAGGAACTCGCGAGAGATGCCGAGGAGGGTAAAGTTCCATAATGGGCGGTTAACAATCCCGTTCCGTTGCCAGGCGGAGGAGGAGGGGCGACGCGTTTCTTGAGGGATCCATGAATATTGATGGACATGTCAGGCCCGAGCGAGCTGGGAGCTAAGAGAGAAAAAAAAAAAAAAAATTGAATTTTCGAAAAATGTTTCAAATTTTGTGATTTTTGAGAATCGAGCGTACCAACGACGGGTTTTCTGGCTTGCGGCGGTGGCGGGGGTGGCATTTGTTGTCTGTTTGTGACGGAATTGGGCGAGGAGCCGCTCTGAAGACTGTCGCACGTGCTGCTCCGACTACGAAGCGTGATGGGCGAATCGCCGGGTCCGTTTCCTCCGCCACCGGCGTACGAAGGCGGCCTGCTACGCGACTTCTTTTCCGGCGTCAAACATCCATTCTGAGTGAATTCAGTCATCAAGGAAATAACGATAGGTCACGTGAAAATAATTTCAAAATCAAAGAGAAACTGGTTTTGAGAAATTTTCATTAAACGCTCACTCGGTCTTCGATAATTGTCTCGTCGTCGGAGAAATCGGTGGATCCTTCGTCGTGCGACAAGTTCCAGTCGATGTTTACGTTGTCCAGGAGCGTCTTTTGCCTCTGCAGCGCACTGTTCAACTGAAATAAGGAAAATAAAGGAAATATTTGGAATGAAATGAAAATCCTGCGATTAATTTCGATCGGAGCGACTTGGGGAGTGAATAATTTTTACCAATTCCTTGCACGTATGGTGTCCCATTTCCTGGGCAATATCCAACGGCGTTTTGTCCTGATTATTCCTGAGGGTTGGATCGGCACCAGCGCGTAAAAGCAATTTCATTGCCTCGGCACGATCGTGTCGCGCGGAAAGATGAAGCGGAGTTTCCCCCGCGAGACTCGTCCTATCGATTCCTCCGGTTGGCATATTTTGCGCGAGGAAATCAACGATGTGAAGGCTGCTTCCCATTTCTCGTAACACCGCCAAATGCAACGCCGTTTCCCCGATGTCCTGCTCACGAGAAAGAAGAAGGAAAAATTCAGACGCTGCCTCAATTAATAATTATTTGGTTTTTTTACTATCGACACTCACGGAAGTTGGCAGCGGCGCCGCTATGTCGACGTTTTCCGCATATACTTGGAGTAATTGTTGCAAATCACGATTGTTGACTGCGTGCTCGAGATCAGAGAGGAGATCGTGCTCGTCGGCGCACGTGTTCATTACGTACCTCTTGTCCACGTACTTTGCACGTATAAACTCGTATCGTTCGTCCCTTTCAACAAATTCCCATTTATTTTTCCACGTGAGCGAATAAACGTTCAATTTTTTCGAAAAGTTCTCGCAAGATTCCGTTGCAAAATCGAATTCAAGACGAAAATTTTATTTGCAAAGCGAATTTAATTGCGAAAATTTGAAAAGACAATTCCGAACACGATTTCTACATTATTTTCAATTGAATTTGTTTTTTTTTTTTTAATTATTTCCCAAATTTAATTCCAAATCTCGGAAGATTGCGTTTAAAAATGAAATTCAAGGCGAGAATTCTATTTGCAAAGCTAATTTAATTGCGAACTTTGAAAAGTCGATTCCGAACGCGATTTCTATATTATTTTCAATTGATTTTGTTTTTTTTTCAATTATTTCCCAAATTTAATTCCAAATCTCTGAAGATTGCGTTTAAAAATGAAATCCAAGGCGAGAATTCTATTTGCAAAGCGAATTTATGTGCGAAAATTTGAAAAGACGATTCCGAACACGATTTCTACATTATTTTCAATTAAATTTGTATTTTTTTTCTTCAATTATTTATAAAATTAAATTGCAAAACTCGTTCCATTCATGGGTGCGGCTTTTCCTTTCATGAAATCCAAGTAGAACCGAGCCATGCCCGTGATTATTAAAGAAATAAATGAATAAATAAATTCAAGGCGAAAATTCTACTTGGAAAGACAATTCCGAGCCATTTGACGATTATTAGTCATTGGATTTCTGTTTCTTCCTTTTTTTTTTTCTTTTTTGTAAACTCACATGGTCGACGTGGGCGTAGGCTTAAGATTGTGATGCAAGGTCGCTTCCATAACTTCGTTGAATGACTGATTGGTCATGTAACGCGCAAGCAATAATTGAGCAGTTCCCATATTGTCCAACGTCAAAGATTGTATTCTCGATATGTGAACACCCAAATCCCTGTGAATGCCGCTACACTCGATGCACACTATAATCCCGAAATTCGTCGACAACCACGTTGCATCTAAAACCAAAATTTCCATCCCCGTCACGGTTTTTTTTTCATAATTTTGCGATTTTTTCAATTTTTTTAAAAATGATTTTCTGCATTATTTCGTCAAATTGAGTGAAGAAAAATGCCGAACCATTCTGCGAGGAACAGTCGCAGCAATGATCGTTGCCGGGAAGTCTCATTATGCAACGTATCACAGCTTGTTGAAGTTCAACTAGACTAGGATTGCCTTGACCAGCTTCGGCTTTTCCGCTCGCATCAAACGCCCTTAGCAATGCTCTTTCTTTGCAGTTTACCAACACCGACATCCAGGCTCTCTGGTCAGCCTCGTCTTCCGCTTGGAAATGATAAGTCCTATTGTCTAGAAATGATAGAAAAAAAAAAATCAACGAATAAATGGAAAATTCAATTTTCACAAATTTGTCGAAAATTATCGAATCATTCGGGGGTTTTTTTTAAATTTTCCAAATTCGGGACTGAGTTTTCGAGGTAGAACAAATATTCGTCGGCCTAAGATTTAGAAAAATTGGAAATGATAAATTTTCATGTCTAACAATCACAAAAAAATTGAACGAATAAATGGAAAATTCAATTTTCGCAAATTTGTCGAGAATTATCGAATCATTCGGAGGTTTTCCAACATTTTCGACTTTTGGACTGAATTTTCAAGTTACAACAAGAATTCCTCGGGGTAAGATTCAGAAAAATTGGAAATTATAAATTTTCATGACTAGCAATCACAAAACAATTGAACGAATAAATGAAAAATTCAATTTTCGCAAATTTGTCGCGAATTATCGAATCATTCGGGGGTTTTTTTAAATTTCCCAAATTTGGGACTGAGTTTTCAAGTTGAAACAAATATTCGTCGGCCTAAGATACACAAATATTGGAAATTATAAATCTAAAAGTCTAGAAATCAGAAAATGATTAAACGAAAATGTAAAATTTAGTTTTTGGCAATTCCTCGAAATCTATACAATCCTTGGAGGTTTTTTTTCGACATTTTCCAAATTTGGGCTGAATTTCAAGGGTCAAGGTAAAAAAAAATTCGTAAGACTGGTCCGTGCAGAACTTACAACTAATGAGATCGAAGCCACGCTTGTCGTCGGGTACGAGTTTGATTTGACAGGTCAATAAGTTGACGCGAGTTGGTGGTTTGTTTTCGTCAGCATGGCAAATGTCCAAGTATCCTTCGGCCTGTACGGCGCATCTTCTTTTTTGCCAGACTCGTCGCATTTTGCCTTCGCTCTTTTTGAGCAAATGGCCAGATCTCGTGACACCGTGTTGTTTGTCTCCTTGCAATTGATGCAACGAGTAACCGGCGCTCGCGTTTGCATTTAACTGAAGAAAAACGAGCAAAAATAATCAGGACCAAATTGACAAAGACATTTTCTGTCTTTCTCTTTTATTTTTCAACTTACTTCTTTGTCGCAACCGGAACTCCTCAGCAGGCTTCGCAGTTCCGTCAATCGCCTTCGTTCCTCGTCTTGATTTTGTCGAATCTTTTGTAATTTAACGCTCAGATCAGCCACGTACGATCCAAAATGTTCAATAGTTTTCAGGCCATCTTGAAAATAACTGAAAAAGTCGCAACAAAATTATTATTTTTTTGTTTTTTCAGAGAATTTCGTTTTTCGAATGACGTCGAAGTTTAGATCGTTGTAATGCAACGGAATCCTTTATTTTCTTTGGCAAAACTCCATCATTAACCCCTTGAGTGAACACGAGCAAATGCGAATCCAAAATAAAGAGTTTCGTCGATTTTTTAAAATAAAACTTTAAAGCTTTTTCATTTATTTCGAAAACTCGACGATTTTCCATAAACGCGAATAAGCCCTTCGAGTTATTGCAATTTTCCAATTGCATAGGAGGCTGTCCTGTTTAATCAAGTGACAATGATGAACCGACCAGTTTTTCTGGACGAAAAAAAAAATTGGCTGGAAAAATTTGTATGATTTTGAAAATTAAACAAATGCTCGATAAAAATGAATTTTTTTCGTTGCATTCGAACGTTGCGAGCTTGAGCATTATATTTAGTTAAACAGGAACGGGGAGACTCACTTGGTTTGGGCGTGATAATACTCGACGAGATGTTGCAAAAGTTCAATGCCCTTTTTCGTTTTGATTTCGTTGACTTTGATGAGGTACTGGAAGGAACAAACAAAAATTGTAAAAAATGAATGAAAATTTTGTGATTTTTGTTGTCGTCGATGAATTCTCCGTTGGAATTTAGAAAAATTTACCTCGCACATCTGCAACTGAAACAAGCGTCTCTCCTTTTCCATTTCGTCGGCAATCTCGGCGGGTGTGACTTCGGAGCGAATGAGGCCAGCCTCCTTCGCGTGTTGTTTTTTCTCTTTCTCGATCTTTGCGTATTTGGCCTCGTAGTCTTTCCATGCTTTTTCGAAAGGCCTTTTCAAATCGCCCTTCACACCTCGCAGATCGCCTTTGAGAACCGAGTCCAGCGGGAACATGACGATGTTGTTGATGTTTTGCATCTTTCGATCAAAAAAAGTGACAATTTTCAAAAAGATATTACAATTTTTTTAAATTGTCGTTTGGCGAATGAGAAACATGCAATTTGACGTGCCGCCAACGACCTTTTGAAACGTTGGCACGTTTTTTCAGCTCGAAAAACAAAATGATAAAAATCTTTGGACGTTGGGGTGTCGACGCGTTGTACGGTCTTTCATTGACAACGAGAATGAATAAGCCGAAGGAGCAGGCAGGAAGGAAGAAAAAAATAAGAAGGTGGAGGGCGAGAACGCGTTGCCATAAACGGCAGAGAGGAAATAAAATAAAAATGGCACGAGTCGGGAATAGAATATGAGATGGTAGAGTTGCGTAACGACGTTTGTCAGAGACTCGATATAAAACGATATGTTGACGTAGCTAATTCACGCGTCATGACTAACGAGCAATATCCCAATGAGCGATAATGCACAAAGTTTATTCTCATCGAGCTTCAAATCTCAGCAGCAAATAATTATTTCACCGGCTATTTTACAAACAAGCAATAAAAAATTATTCAAAATTCCGATTTTATTATTTTCGACGTTGTCGTTCGAAAAAAAATGTTAAAAATTGGAAAACGGAGAATTTTCATTTCGAAAATTCGAGGCGACTGCTCCATCGCCCTGAGCACATTGAAAATGGGGAAAAAAAAAAATTTCACCGTCACATAGTTCTATGAGGAAGCAAAAACAATATTTTTGAACGTACCAGCGTTTTCATGAGGGCACTGAGTTCTTTGGTGACTACAGCGAATTTGAGAAACGCAGCACCGATGTCGGGCTCTTGTTCCTTAAGGGCAGCGTCTCCGAGTCTTTCCAGAGCTCGACCAAGATAGACCTCGTTGTCCACATGAGCTGAAAAAAGTCAAAAAAATAAAATAAAAACCTTTGAGCTCGAAAAGTAAAAAAAAAAAACTTGAAATTATTTTCCAAGCTCCAGTTAATTTTGTGAATTCGCTGTTCTTGACATTTCCAACAATTTCCGACCTCCCGTGCCATTCCGAGTTGTCGAAAAATGTGTTTTTCCACACTCGAGATTATTTTTCGACTCGATTCATTAATTTTTTTGGTTTATTTGTAATTTACACTTTTTTCTTCGAGCCCGAAACGTTTGTCAGCGCAATAATGTTTTCAAAGGTCATTGGTTTGGTTGGGAGAGGCTTGTATACTCGTCTCATTAAATTTCTCAAGGAGCTCGTTCGCTTCGTAAAAGAACAAGCTACTCACGTACCATTGTACGTCAGTCTTAAGGGCGCCCTCTCAGCACTCGGATTTCCCCGGATCAAGAGCGCGAAAAAGTGCATTCGAGCGCTCACAAACAATTTTTTAATGTTCCGTGTGCAGAGGGTGCACGGAGAGAAATGCCGGGAAATTTATATCACANTTGGTTGGGAGAGGCTTGTATACTCGTCTCATTAAATTTCTCAAGGAGCTCGTTCGCTTCGTAAAAGAACAAGCTACTCACGTACCATTGTACGTCAGTCTTAAGGGCGCCCTCTTGGCACTCGGATTTCCCCGAATCAAGAGCGCGAAAAAGTGCATTCGAGCGCTCACAAACAATTTTTTAATGTTCCGTGTGCAGAGGGTGTTTTTTTCTTCCATTTTGTTCAAATTTATTCCCAACGGGAACTGGAATTTGAAAAATTTCGAAAAAATCTTCAAGAAAAATTCCACAATTTCCGTTTTTCTTTTTCGATGAGATAAAAAAAAAAAACAAACGAATATTTCCTCATAACGCACGCGGCGGAAACTCGGAAACAGTGAGAAAAATGACGTGGCATTGGCTCGACGATAAAACTCTCGGTGCTGAAAGTTTCCGATCGTAAACTCGAGACGACGTGGGTTATGAAAAAATCACGCAGAGCCTGAAGAAAACTCCAACGCGTTCCATCTCGAAGTTTAATCTCGATGAAAGTTTTCTCCTCAATTTCTAGGCTTTTTTTTCCGATGAGCCTTTCGGAACGCGATACTTAATGACGAATAAATCCGCACAAACGCGCGTTCACTCGTCGCCGATGTAATCATCGTCGAATGCGTTGGCTTCCGGTAGACTTTTCAAAAAATCGCTGATAACTTGTCCGCGGGCGCAATTTCCGCTTCCTCAATTTTCATTTCCTCGCGAAATCTCGGCTTTTTTTTACGTGAAAAGATCCCAAACGTTGCCATCGGGTCAAATTGACCCAGTGTGGATTCCAAGGGTCAATATTTTTATTAATGTCAGTCACGGAAATAGAACGATCTTTTTCGTCGATCCGAACGCAAAATCTCGTTTTTTTTTTCAACACTAAAAAATTCTTGGGTCAATCCGACCCGAGGCATTTTTCAAATCGCCGTATCCCAGTAAATATGCATTTTCCAATAATTTTTTTCAGTGACGTTTTTCGTAGTAAATCACCATATTTTATGGGCCAAATTCGGGTCAAATTGACCCAGTGTGGATTCCAAGGGTCAATATTTTTATTAAATCAGCCAGGAAAATAGAACCATCTTTTTCGACGATCCAAACGCAAAATCTCGTTTTTTTTCAACGCTAAAAGTTCTTGGGTCAATCCGACCCGAGGCATTTTTCAAATCGCTGTGTTCCATTTGTTTTTTTTTATTTGCATTTATTATTTTTTATTTTTATTTTTTATTTTTTTTATTTTTATTTATTTATTTTTATTATTTTATTATTTTTTTTATTTTTATTTATTTATTTATTTTTTATTTTTATTATTTGTTTTTGTATGCATTTTCCATTTGTTTTTTTCAGACACATTTTTCGTAGTAACTCACCATATTTTATGGCCCGAAATTTATTTTTTGACGAAAAACCAAACTTTGCCACTTCAAATGCCAAAGAATCGGTGACAGAAAATAGTGCGGATCAAAATGACCCAGTGTGTACTGCAAGGGTCACGATTCTTATTCGATATTTGGTCAGGACAATGAAACGATGTTTTTTGACGATCCAGACCCAAAATCGACACGAAAATTGACATGATTTTGAAAATTGAACGAATAATCAATGGAAAAACGTATTTTTCGTTGGACTCCGACGTTACGAGCTTCAGTGTCATTTCTTATGGACACAGTGAGTTTGAATTTATTAGAAACGAGGATTCGAGACTCTGAGGCACTCCGCAGAGAGTGTCAAATTAATTGGCCAATCCGGCGACGTTGGAAAGGCTTGGCGTACGAGAGAAAAAAATAAACATTGTCGATTATGCAATGTCGTGTCAGTGGGCAGGATAAATAAGGAAAGTTCGATACACGCGAGACAGAGTGTGGAAAGCGAGGCTACAATTTCACGTGCCTATGCCCGCGAACGTTTATAAACCGGTGGGACTTGCTGATAGAGAAAAAAGCAATAATAACATGGCAAAAGCGGAGAGCGTGTGAAAAAGAATTTAAAAAAACTGGTGAAATAAGAAAAATGAGGGAAAAAAGTGAAACAAGAGGAACGGGAATGAAAAGAGAGAAACGGAGACGTATGGATCGGAAGTTGGAGGGCGTTACCGCAGTTTATCTTGCCGCGTGCACGCCGAGCGGATACCGAGCAGCACAGCAGCACGCGCGTAGGATAAACGTGCGAGTAGAACGTGTACGAAGGAAAGAGAGGCACGCAAGGAGCACGGAGTTTGTGCCAATTCCAGTTCACACTGGGTCGTTTTGACCCGAACACTATTTTCGCCATCGATTCTTTCGCAATTCATTTTCGTTTTCGTTCAAAAATATACTTCGAGCCATAAAATGTGGATGAATGCAGTACGAAACAAAAAAATGCATATTTATAAATATTGAATGAGAAACTTGACCTTTCGAGTACACACTGGGTCATTTTGACCCGAAAAATTTCCTGTCAACGATTCTTTCCCATTTAATTTTCGTAATTCGTCAAAAAATAAACTTCGCACCATAAAATGTGGATGAATGCAGTACAAACTAAAAAAATGCATATTTATAAATATTGAACAAGAAACTGGACCTTTCGAGTACACACTGGGTCATTTTGACCCGAAAAATTTCTTGTCAACGATTCTTTCCCATTTAATTTTCGTAATTCGTCAAAAAATAAACTTCGCACCATAAAATGTGGATGAATGCAGTACTAACTAAAAAAATGCATATTCATAAATATTGAACAAGAAACTTGACCTTTCGAGTACACACTGGGTCATTTTGACCCGAAAAATTTCTTGTCAACGATTCTTTGGCATATCGAATCGAGTTAGACGGGGTGAGTGATTGCTGCAGAGTCACATCCACATCCAGTCCCAAGCAGCGTCCCGATGGCTCGGTGCGTACCATCAAGACGCCGCGCTTCATCCGCGTGTGTAGAGAGGGTTCGAAAGTGCACACGGGCGCCAGTAAAAATCGATCTGTCTACCCCGCGCGTTAGTGGTCGCGCGCGCGGTCTTTCAACTCCCCATGGATTCTAGGCGAACAGAGAAAAGCAGCGAACCTTCCTGACGACGACGAGCTGGCGCATGCCCTCTCTCAATCATTTGACCCACAGAGTGTGCATCGCTCCCGCTCGCAAACCCACCCTCCCATACTTTTCTTCTGCTTGCAGCAATAAGACGAAGTCTCCATAAGCTCATCCCCATGCTTCGCGTCGCGCCTTTTCCATCGTGACCGAGGACGATTGATTCAAACGCGACGTAGCATCGTTGGAATGCGATGAATTATTATTTTGATGATGAAACGATCGGTTTTTGTGACACAGAAAATATTTTGGCTCGAGAAATTTTGATGATTTTGAAAAATTTTTAAAATCGTAAAAAAAAAACAAATATTTTACAAATTCCAACGTTGCGAACTCCAGCCTCAGGAAAAAGCTAATTATTGAAATGTAGAATATAATTTCGATGATGAAACGATCAGTTTTTGTGACGCGGAAAAGATTTTGGCTCGAAAAATTTGGATGATTTCGAAATTTTTAAAAATCGTAAAAAAATAACAATTTTTTTTTCAAATTCCAACGTTGCGAACTTCAGCCTCATGAAAAAGCTAATTATTGAAATGTAGAATATAATTTCGATGATGAAACGATCGGTTTTTGTGACGCGGAAAATATTTTGGCTCGAGAAATTTGGATGATTTTGAAAATTTTTTAAAATCGTAAAAAAATAACGAATATTTTACAAATTCCAACGTTGCGAACTTCAGCCTCATGAAAAAGCTAATTATTGAAATGTAGAATTTAATTTTGATGATGAATCGATCGGTTTTTGTGACGCGGAAAATATTTTGGCTCGAGAAATTTGGATTTTTGCGACCCAAAAAGTATTTCCGCTCGAAATTTTTAAACAATAAAAAAAAATAAAACAAATAACCATAAAAAATAAAAATATTTCGTCGGATTCGAACGTTGCGAAATGGAGCTTAATCTGTATTTCTGCATATTTAAAAAACACTCACCGTTCCCCGAGTTGTGTATCGCTTTAATGGCTTTCTTCAGTTTGGTCAGGCCATCTCGATCGAAGTCCAGGGTCTGGAAAAACGAAAGACAAAGATAATTTTGCGGTGAATATTAATTTCGTACAGTTCTCGCGTGGGTCAAGGACCCGAAGCCCAAAAGTTTTGGTGCTTCGGGTTGCGTCGACATCGCAGCTTGATCGACGAAGATAAAAAATTATTTGCACGAAAGAAAAATACGAAAAAAACGACAGAGCTCGGCGCAGAGCTTCACAATCTCGTCTATAAAAAAATTGCATTCGAAATAACGTCTCCGAGTGGGAAAGAAAAATATAAACTCGAGGGATAAAGCGAAGAGGGCAATCGCGATAAAGGGGGGCAGGTCGAAGTTTCGCTTCGCGCGGTGTTTATTTACATTTTACATGCGAAACCGGTGCTGGGCGACTCACCGTCGGACCGTGCGCGCGATATATGACGCGCCGGGTCGAACGAAGCGTCAGTCTGACTTCGAGAACCATCGAACGATTTTTTTCCCACGAGATTTTCCAAAATTCCTTTTTTTTTTCAATATTTCAAACAATTTTTTCCTTCACTCGGACTTTTTGGCCGTAAATTTCAAGGCTTCGCGACAAAACTGACGTCGGAATATTTCGCACGAGTTTTTTCACTCAATTCGTACGAGCGAAGCGTCGCAGCAGTCTCGATCGGTGAATGAAACTCTAATGAAGGATGGAGGCCGCTGAGAGATTCGTTTACTCTCCCAAAATGGCAGTCTGACGTCTGTACACACGATCGACGTTGCATTGTCGACCTCGTGCTCATAGGAATGTCGAAAGTTCAAAGGCGTTCGATTATTTTCGACTGCCGGTTGATGCGAGTCCTCTGCTACTGTGTATCGCGCATGACACAACGTTGCATCCTCGCGTGTGCTTTCTTCACGTATTACGTGTCAATTTGATGATGCTGAAAAGTTTGCAACGTTGGAATGCAACGAAAATATTTCATTTAACTGATAATTCATTGAATTTTAAATGTCATTGAAATTTTCCGAGTCGATATGCTTTTCGCTCTCTAAAGATCGATCATTTTCTCATCGGAATTATACTTTGCGTTTGAATTATTATTTTTTCCAAATATAAAAAATTATTTCGTTGCATTTCAACGATGCAAACTTCAGAGTCATTAAATTTGTTGTATCGAGAGATAGTCCGAAATAAAAATCCGATAGATTATTTGCGGAAAAATCCACTTTCCCGCACTTGTTGCCTAAAATACTATTTCTCAGTCAATTTTTCGAAAGTTAAAAACAAAAAAAAACAACGAAGGACAACATTTTGATGATCCTGAAGTTCCCAACGTTGGGCGTCACCGAAAAATCCGTTTTTCTATCAATTTTTTGTTCAATTTTAAAAATCACAACAATTTTCGTCACGATTTTCTCTTTGGACCCTAAAAAAATATCAATTTATTGTCCTGACGAAATATTCAATGAGAATCTTGAGATTTGCCCAAGAACAAAAGGAATTTCGTTGCGTTCCGATGGAAACTTCAACATCGTACATTTTTACCCTTTTTACTGATTTTTTCGAAGTGTTTTTTTTTTTTTTTTAATAAAATCGAAGAAAAATACTGGAACAAATGGGTTGAGGTTTCTTTGAAGTTTTCTCGCGGGTGGATATATTTGTTGATCGCGTCCGAGAGTTATTATTGGTAAGGGAAAAGTGTTTGTTTACTCGGGGATTCTCCGTGGGGCGCGAGGGAGAGTCGAGCTCGATGGCGTCGAGTCATGGGCCTCGGAGCGTGCACGCGGTATCAACGACACCGACGACCAAAGTTTCAAGAGGGGATTACCGATAATAAATACATTCTCCAGATAATTGTTTCCCGGAGCGAGAATGCAGCGAGGGAGAGAAAAACAAAAGTAGGTCAGATTTTATTTCGTTGGGTTGTTGAACATTTGTTGGGGTAAAAAGTATTTAAAAATGGTGAAAACTTTTTGTACGTTCCTGATGAGAAAGAAGCTGCCCGAATTATTTGTCGATCAACGAATTTTTTTTATTTTTATTTATTCAATTTATTTTATTAATTATTCATAGTCGCGCGTGGGCGGAAACGCGGAAGTGAATAACGAATTTAGCGCCGAATACAAAATTAATAATTAATAATTTGTCGATCAACAAAATTCATTCTGATTTTATATTTATTCAATTTATTCGATCGAAGTGAATAACGATCAAGTTTGTGCGACGAATTTTTAGCGCCGAATACAAAATTAATAATTAACAATTTGTCGATCAACAAAATTCATTTTTATTTTTGTTATTTATTCAATTTATTTTATTAATTATTCATAGTCGCGCGTGGGCGGAAACGCGGAAGTGAATAACGATCAAGTTTTTGCCATGAATTTAGCGCCGAATACATAATTAATGAGCAGAACGAGACGAGGCGCGTTCTCCTTACGCGGTTGACCGATTATTATTCGATCGTCAACGCGAGAACTTGATCCGGTATCTCAGGATTTGTCCTGCGCACTCGTCGTGAGCCCATAATTAAGGATTCGCAAATAAAACCGAATTCGAACGAAAACTGATTATTTTTATAGCGGAGCGAAAGATTTACCCCTTCGAGTACACACTGGGTCATTTTGACCCCGAAATTATTTTGTCGCCGATTGTTTGGTATTTATTGGCAACGTGTGTGACATTTTCTTTTCGTCCACGTCAAAATAGTATTTTTCGCGTTTTTTCCCAACGATGGAGACTTCAGTATCGTAGAAAAACGATATGGAAAAAGGAAAATCTCACGTAAGGTTGAAATTTTTGTCAATACGAAGAATAAACGTAAACATGGAGCCTCGTGAGAGAAAAAAAAATGAGAGTCGGAATTAATGCGCGTCGTAAGCGAAAGTCGAATGGGTCGCGGATGGACGCATGGAAATAAAAACATGGGTCGCGCGACTCATTGATGCCGGTCGCGGGTCGTCCCGAGTAACGCGTATGGACACGAACGACCTTCCCGCTTGCACAGCTTGTTTATCACTTTTTATTTCATTCTCTTTCGCTCCTTATTCTCCTCCCCCTTAATTTTCAATCGCCTCCACTCTTTTCACGCTCCTTACCGCGCACGCGCTTACTTCGAGGTCGAGCCCTAGAGACCGGTTGCAGATTTCGCATTTTATCGGGCAAAAAAACATTTCGGTCTTGATTAAATAATAAATTTGAAAAAAAAACGAATTTGTATTCGCGGAGAAAAAGATTTCTGAAAATTTTGACATTTTTCTGAATTTTCTACGTCAGCGGAAGTGGAAGGAATAATTTTATCAGAAAATATTTGGAAAAAGTCGTGGAGAAAAAGATTTCTATAAAATTTTGACATTTTTCTGAATTTTCTACGTCAGCGGAAGTGGAAAAAATAATTATATCAGAAAATAATTGAATAAAGTCGTGGAGAAAAATATTTCTATAAAAATTTGACATTTTTCTGAATTTTCTACGTCAGCGGAAGTGGAAAAAATAATTCTATCAGAAAATATTAGGAAAAAGTCGTGGAGCAAAATTTTTCTATAAAAATTTGAAATTTATTGAATTTTCTACGTCAGCGGAAGTGGAAGAAATAGTAATGGAGTTTTTCCCATGCATACCCTTCTCGGGTTTTTACATGTTCGAGTTTTTTCCACAGTTCTCATTNTAATCGAATAAAGTCGTGAAGAAAAATATTTCTATAAAAATTTGACATTTTTCTGAATTTTCTACGTCAGCGGAAGTGGAAAAAATAATTCTATCAGAAAATATTAGGAAAAAGTCGTGGAGCGAAATTTTTCTATAAAAATTTGAAATTTATTGAATTTTCTACGTCAGCGGAAGTGGAAGAAATAATTCTATCTGCAGAAAATATTAGGAAAAAGTCGTGGAGAAAAAGATTTCCATAAAAATTTGAAATTTTTTTGAATTTTCTACGTCAGCGAAAATTGAAGAGTGACTTCTGCCAGGAATTCAGTTTTCGATGAAGAATAATTTTGAATTCTAAAGAAAGCGTCTGGAAAAGAATTTTCAGAAATTAATAATTTTCGAATTTTTCAACGTCAGGAAAAGTGATTTTTAAGGTGGATTTACTCGAATAACGACGAGGCATAAATTTCTACGACGATGCATCGAATCTCCGAGATCGCGTGCGTTCGTGCTGGAATACATTTTTTTAAATATCTCCAGCTCGCACGAGCCAAGGGAGAGGACGAGAAGAAGGAAAGAAATGAGGGGAGAGCAAGAAACAGGAGAAAAGAAAAAAGAGAGAGAGAGAGAGAGAGGGAGCGAAGAGCGCAGGTGATACAGCTGCTGTGATGGCTGTAGCAGCAGCGGTGTAAGAGAGGAGAATGGAAGGAATTCCTGGGGGCCTCGCGTCCTTGGTAGGTCGTTTATATCTGCGCGAACGGTTTTGTACGTGCTGTAATTTACAAACAGAGCCCGGAGCGTTAATTCGCCGAACGCAAAACCAGTGCTCTCCATTCCTCTCTCTCTCTCTCTCTCTCTCTTTTTCTCTGGCAGTCCACAATTTCCTCTCGGCCAATGAGCTGCGCGTAGCCCTTGTGTTGTTTCTTTTCGATATCTCATTTCTCTCTTGGCCTGCGTCATCGTTTCCTTAGCGCATTTCGTATCTCGGTCTACAGGCTGAGCTAAAAATATATTTTCGCGAACGAGGGAACGAAAAGGTGGCGAAATTTCAGAGAGAAAATAATTTCTTTATTTTTTTCTCTAGTACGCAGGGCTAGGGAGAAATTCAAAGTCCAGCCGACAGCCAATGAGGCGCGTCGATGGAAAGATGCGTCGTCTTGACGACGGTAGCGTCTCAATCGTTTTAAAATCGTGGATTTAGAGATAAAAAAAAAAAAAAATCAGAAAATATTCCTCAATCGACCAAAACTTTCTTTCCACGAAGACAAACAGGATTTTCTGTTACAGCGTTTTCTCTCTGATCCCCTCTAATGTGCTTATTCCACGCTGGAGGGAAGCTCAGCAAAGAGTTTCAAACGAGCTGATCTTTCGTAAAAAGTCATTGCGTAAAACGAGCATTTCTACGACAGCAACAAACGTGCGATTATTCCTTTCGGTGGATCGAGCGGGACCACGAAAACTTTTCCCTGTCTCGATCGACCTCACGCCATCAATCCGAGTTTTTGAAGCTCGGATCGTTGGAATGCGACGAAAACTCATTATTTTCCTTAGCAGGACGCAACATTTTCATCCACTAATTGTCAACGATAATAAAAAAATTGTATCGAGTGTATTGATGTCTAAAGAGTCAGAAAAAATCAAAACGAAGAATGAATAATTGAAAAAAATGAAAATGGAGAACGAATCATTTAAATAATTGTCAAAAAGGCAAAAAAATAAAAGTGAAAAATAAATCATTTTAAAAAATCTGCGAAAAAAGGCAAAAATCGTCGTTAAATTCGATTTTGAAGATCGGATCGTTGGAATGCGAGAAAAACTCATTATTTTCCATAGCAGGACGCAAAATTTTCATCCACTCATTGTCAACGATAATGGGAAAGTTTTCTTTCGCCATTTAAAAACTCGATTCACTAAAAAAAATTGTGTCGAGTGCATTGATGTGCAAAGAGGCAGAAAAAATGGCGAAAAAAATGAATAATTGAAAAAAATCGAAAAAAATGAAGAAAAAATCATTTAAATTATTGTCAAAAAGGTAAAAAAATAAATCGATCTAAAAAAAATGGAAAAAAAGGCAAAAAAAAATATAAAAATGAAAAAAAAAATAATACAACAAATTGCGAAAAATAAATATTCATTAATTATTTAAAAAAAAATGAATAAAAATTCCAAAAATATATTTTTCCTCGGATTCCAACGAAGCGAACTCGATATTAAAATGAAGTCCTCGTTAAATTCGAGTTCGTGGAACAAGTGTCCACGTAATCGCGTGCGGGAAGCAATGACCTTGAGACTGCTGTGAAAAATCAATCGAAAAGCCAAGAGTCTCCTCAAGTCGCCGGGCGGAAGAGGAAAAGATGTCGAAGAGATATGACGAGTCGAAAAAAATGGTTGCCGGGGTCGAACTCTGCGCGTGACCTCATGCCGCGCGCACACAGCGTACAGATGAGGCGCGAGTTTGACGAACAAACACACCACGACGACGATATACCTTCGTGCTGCCTGGACTCGCTGCTGCTGCTGCTGCTGCGGTGGAATGACTTTCCGGTTGATGGGGCGGCGCATGTATGCACCAGGTGTGATAGAGTCTCTAAAAATGGAAGAGAGGCTCGGACTCTCGGCTGCTGCTCCGCACAGCCCGAGGCCCGAATCGTTCACCCTCAATGTCCATATTTCTCGCTCCCTCTTTTTTTTCTTTCTTTCTCGATTTCGATCGCTCGCAGCTGTTTGCAGCTCGAAGTTGCTCGGTCTGTCGAAAAATTACGCCGCGCGTGACAATGTTACTCGGCCGAGGGAGGTTTTAAATACGCGACGCACGTGAATTAAAAAAAAAAATGACTCTGAAGTTTGCATCGTTGGAATGCAACGAAATGCTTTTTCATCTTTGGAAAAAATAATAATTCAAACGCAAAGTGTAATTCCGATGACACAATGATCGATCTTTGGAACAGTTTCGTTGCATTCCAACGTTGCAAACTTCAGCATCACAAAAAAAAGGCAAAAAAAAGAAAGGAAACCTGAAAACTCAACCATGTATCGAAACGTCGAAGAATCACGAGTATTTGCGAAATCGTCCTCCTCGCGCGTACAGTCGCGTGCGAAACGCGTCGCCNGACTCTGAAGTTTGCATCGTTGGAATGCAACGAAATGCTTTTTCATCTTTGGAAAAAATAATAATTCAAACGCAAAGTGTAATTCCGATGACACAATGATCGATCTTTGGAAATCGAAAAGTTTCGTTGCAAACTTCAGCATCATAAAAAAAAGGCAAAAAAAAAGAAAGGAAACCTGAAAACTCAACCATGTATCGAAACGTCGAAGAATCTCGAGTATTTCCGAAATCGTCCTCCTCGCGCGTACAGTCGCGTGCGAAACGCGTCGCCAAAAGTCACGAGAATTTTTTTTTTTCTTTTTTTTTTCGAATTTTGAATCGCGCCTCGATTTTCCGAATTTTTAGTCTCGAAAGTATGACCTTGAAGAAAAAAAGATTCAATTGGAATGTCAGATTTGACCTTGAATCGAAATGCAAGTTTGAAGAGCGAATGTGAAGAATCAGGGAATCAACGAGTCGTCGGCTATTTTTGTTGTCATTATCGAGTGTGTGTCGTCGGTTGTTGGGAAATGACGTAATTTGCGTAGACGCAACATGAAACTCTCTTGGCGCGCGCGCGCGCGTCTCTGAATTTTCTTATTTATGCGTATGCGCGCGATTTGATCAAATGAAAGGCGCAAACCGTGCGCGCGGCGAGCAGTCTCTCCCTGAATTTCTTATACGAGCAGCGAGAGACTCAAATAAACTTTGCTCGATTTAGAACTGCAGGAAAAGAGGCACACGACCAAAATATTTTTGGAATGCCAATTTTTTTAACTTTTTTTCGCTGTACAGCGTTCTCACGATCGGTCGTGCCAGCCAATGCACGAAAAATCTCGCGCCGTTCGTCCTCGTCGTTTTTTCAATTTATTTTACAAAATTTATTGGATTGGCAATTTTTTATTTTTTTTTTCGCGATTTTTAAACTTTCCGAGTCAGAAATTGCTTTGGAAATAATTATTAGCTCTTGGCTCGCACGTCGCAACTGTTACAGAGTTCCTCGCGCACACGACGACATGACCAAGAACGTATCTGGGTTAACGAAAATCCGCACGCTCCAGACTCGCCCACTTTTCCTTTCGACTCCCCACGCGCGACCGAAAAGCACAATCGACAAACTTCCGAAATTGGAAAAATCATCGAAATTAAATCGAATATAATTTTTCACTAAATTGTAAAAAAAAAAACGTTTTTTTTTAGAAATTTTGAACCACACGAGTCCCTTCGATTTTGAGGATCTAGAAAAAAAAATGTCGTTGCTTTTCAACGATGCAAACTTAAACATCGTGGGAATGAAAAAAAAATCTTGTAACCTTATCCGGAATGATGGATTTTGGAAAAAAACATTTCGTTGGCACGGAACGACCCATAGGACGAAATACTAATGCGTTACGCTACCGAACATCTGGGCTCTCTC
This sequence comes from Hyposoter didymator, assembly GCA_037952995.1. Classification (NCBI taxonomy): domain Eukaryota; kingdom Metazoa; phylum Arthropoda; class Insecta; order Hymenoptera; family Ichneumonidae; genus Hyposoter; species Hyposoter didymator. The sequence goes on from JBAJMU010000011.1 coordinate 447,827, forward strand.
GTTTTGCCTCGTCGTTGCCGGAAATTGTCCGCGAGACTCCGAGTCCTCTGTGCTCTCTCGTGGTGCGTGGATATTAATCTCTCCGTTTTATATTCGAAAATAAAAATCCTTTTGTAAATATTGACGAAAAAATAAAATTTACAATAAAAAATGAAATTTTATTTTTTAATTTTTTAGCTGACCAACGCGAAGAAGCCATTTGCTGCTTTTTATCGATGAATCTGACGTTTCGGACGTTGAGATTCAACGAAAACTATTTTTTCCATTAATTATTTATTGAATTTCAAAAATCCTGGAAAATTTATCGTGTCGATCGAATTTTTAGGTCGCAAGAAACGCTCGTTTTATTGTCCAGACAAAATTGAATAAAAATTATCAGCTTTGCTGAAGAAAAAATAGAATTTCGTTGCTTTCCAACGATGGGATCTTCCACGTCATTTTTTTTATCGACACTTTTGATCTCTCGATCTGTATAACGTTTGAGAGATTGAGAGGAAGCGGCGGCGGACGACCCAAGGGTCTTTCGGAAGCATCGACCTACCGAGAGAGAGAGAGAGAGAGCGAGAGAGAGAGACTTTTGGCTCCTCGGAGTGATCTCTCGTCACACTCGATTAATCACGAATATTCTATGCGACAGAGCAGTGGCGGAGAGACACTCGTTTGTGTCGATTCAGCGCTATTTTTCGAGGAGTGCTCGACTGTGCAACGCTTTTCAAGACTAGACACTCCAGACTTCGATTTCTTAACCTTTTTCTCGAGCCTCGTGGATTTTGCACACTGTGAATATTTTACGACCAACTACCACCGCGCCGTTATTTTTTCTCCTTCGTCTTTACACACCCTCTCTCGACACCGGGGAATGGACGTACCAACGAAAAATATTATTGTTAGAAAAAATTATTGACCCTTCGAGTACACACTCGGGTCAAATTGACCCGAAAATTTTTTTCTGGCCGATCGTTTGGCATTTATTTTATAACGAAAAGGACAATCAAATCGCCAAAAGATTCGTTGCCATTGAATGCCTAACAATTATTTTTCGGTCGGAAAAAATATTTTAACCCTTCGAGTACACACTGGGTCAATTTGACCCCGACTATTTTTTGTCGTCGATTCTTTGACACTTTATTATTGTTTTCGTCGAAAAATTTATTTAGGGCGATAAAACCACGAAAAACAAAAAGAGAAATGCATATTTACCGGAATACGTCGATTCGAAAAACGCCGTGGGTCAGATTGACCCCATATGCACTTAGTCAATTATCCGTATTTTATGGCCGTGTATTTATTTTTTAAGGAAAACGAAAATCAAGAGCCAAATGATTCGTGGCCATTGAATGCCAAACAAGCGGCGACAGAAAATTGTTCGGGTCATTATGACCCAGTGTGTACTCGAAGGGTTAATACAGCATTTACCGACGATAATTAAACAGGAAAGTCTCTTATGCAATTGGAAAATTGCAACAACTCGAAGGGCTTATTCGCGTTGATGGAAAATCGTCGAGTTTTCGAAATAAATGAAAAAGTTTTAAAGTTTCATGAAAAAAAATGGACGAAACATTTTATTTTGGATTCTCGATTGCTCGTGTATGTTTTTCTCAATATTGACACTTTTTTCCTCGATGTGTAAGGCTCCGCGACACCGCGAGTGAGTGAGCGCGAGGGGGACAGAAAAAATGAGGAATTTCGTCATAAAGCACGACGCAATCGCGTACAACGCGGTGAAAGTACTTTTACGTGTGCTCTCGTGAAAAAAAAACACGAAGGAAGGAAGGAGAGGAATGGAGAAGAGCTGCACAACCGACAAGTCCAAACCGACGAACGCCCCAAGCGTTTTTTCATTTTTTTTCTCGCTCGAACGATTTACCAGGTCTGGACGGAGTCGTCCACTCGAGGTTCGTGATAAACGTCACTTTTTCGATTCAATTATTCGTTTCCCCGGCAATTATTTTTCGTCGATATTCCACGATGATTTTCCGCGCCAAGACTCCGAGCTCCATGCTCGAGAATCATCGAAAAATGATTTCGACAAAAATTTGCAACGAAAGATCGAGAAAAAAAAATTTTAAAATTCATTCCCGCCAAAATAGTGATTCGAAAAATGCTGAAAAAATTCACGAGCCCCGGAACACTTTGAAGATAGTTGGAAAAAATTGGCAACCGCGTTCGTCATTTTTTTCCTCCGGAATTTGACGTTTTTTACACGGAATCGCCCATACGTTGGAGAAAAAGACAAAGACGCGAGAAACGCGAGGTTAGAATGGTCGGAATCGGTTCAAGTTTTGACAGCGTGTTGTCGCACCTTCGCTCTTGGCTTTTGTCCGAAAAAAATGCACACCGAACCGAGATATGGCTCGTGATAAGGAATTTTTAAAATTTCATGAATAAAGTTCTTACTTCTTCGAGAGCAGCGATGGTTTGCCGGCATTGTGGCATTCGCGATACGAATGTCGACGTTGTCGGTGAGTTATAGTCCTCCCTAGTTTCCTCGACGAATTCACTCACTGCGATTAATCCCGGCATTTTGATGATTTTCGTATTTTTATTTATTTCTTACACTCGAAACACCAAAAATTCACACTCGACGTTGTTTCTCAAGTTTCACACTTTGCGACACGAAATAAATTAAAAAAACAACGCACACACAAGACACTCACTGACAATAGGAAAAAAATTGGGATTTTCGTTCAGGATCGAAAAAAAACTAGCGAAATGCAAAAAATGGACGCCCGTGTATATTACGAATTTTTTTCGCACTCGCATCAAGTGGCTAATTAATTGTGCCGAGATTTTTCGGTTGCGCACATTTTTTAATAGAATGTCCGAGTTTTTTTTTTGTTTTTTTAACGATTTTCAATGTTTTTGTGGGCGGTTTTCAAAATCCAGTGAGATTTCGTCTCGTCTTCGTGCGTACCTCGCCCATCCCCACCCTTTTTCGATTCATCACCAGGGATCGATGTATTTCGTGGTTTTTCAATAAATTCCCGAAATGTATCGATTCGATTGGAATTTTTAGCAACTATAGCCATCCAGGCGTTTCGCGATAGATATTCCGGACGGAAGGATGGCGAGTAAAAAATCGCGTGCAGGTTCGATCGCCAAGAAAAATCCCACCTCGCACATTGAATTTACACAATTTTACATATTTTTTGATATTTTTTAATCAAATTTTGGTTGGACGCTCGCGTTTGCTACTCGATCGGATTTCCAGTTTTTCATTCCCGCCCCTCGGCCCTCCCCGGCCCCTCAAAACATCGCGGACTTGTTCATTTTCGCGACATTTTTGTCCAACGATGCGTTCACCTCCTCGAACCAACGAAACATCACCGAGTCTTATTCGCAAACATATATATCTCTCGTTTGTTTCTTATTTTTTGTTGACGGCTTTTTGCTTCGCTCACTCAATGACGAAAACTCGGCCAACGTCGCGGACCGAACACTCACTCGCTCGAGGCACATACGCACGACCACTGAACCAAACGCGATCCTGCCTTTTTCTTTTATTCCTTTATTCATTTATCCGCACCAACGTTCTATATCTATATCTTGCCGTGTGTATTCCTTCGCCTCTCGCTTGCGCCGAGCGTTTGTTGTTATTGTTTTCCTCGCGCACGAGACACTCGACGCCCTCGGATATTTCTCGCGGCGACGACAGCGCCGCTGAGCGTCCGAAATTCCAACTTTTCTTCGCGCAATAATAACCGCCGTCATTTGAGCTTTATTTCATAATTCATTTACAAAATTCCGCACAACTACGCTACAGCGAAACTCCGCGAACATCGAGACTCGGACGTTGATGGAAAACACAACTAAACTCGTGTTTTCTCTCCAACATCGTCGAGTGTAACGAAATATATTTGGACGCTGGTCATTTATGTTCTTTTCCATATAGCCATGCAGTAAAATTACCGAAATACGATCAAAATAAAAGTTGGTTACCGACCGTCAGTAACTTACCGACAGTGCAAAATTTGCAATATTCCGATAAAATTGCATGAATAATTATGAGAATCAGATGGAAATTTGGGAACATTTCGTATAAAATTTAGTTCGGGGCCCGAACAATGAAAGGATTGGAAAAAAAATTAACGAGAAAATTAAATTTTCGTGTTTTTATTTATATAATGTCGAACAAATCTTAAAGTACAAGAGTCTCTTGCAATTTCAGTTGTTTCTTCGTCTTAGCTTTGACCTGGGCGGCAATTCGGTCCAAGTCTCGGCGTCCCTGGCTCGTCAGCTTGCGTCCACCCAAAGGAGCTTTTTCGATCAATTTAATGTGCTCCAAGCTCTGGAGTGCCTTGCGCGCCACTCCGCCGGCGGAACGACAAAAATGACTCGGATGCGTGCCATTTCGTTTGCGTCCACCAAAGATTTTGGTCACTGCGCCAACGCCAATTGGACTGCGGATGTAAATGTGACGGACCAGGGCTGCGCACCTGATGTAATACCAGTCTGGATCGTAGGGAGCGAGTTCCTTGAAACGAGCCGACTTGACGATGTCGATCCATTCGGGAACGGGCATTTTGCCGGTTCTGTTGAAAATGGAAAAAAAAAATATTGAATTTTTTCTTTTTTTCTCATAATTTTTATTAGAAATTCAGGGACGTTTCGAGTTTTTGTGGATTTTTGGTTTTTTTGGGACAGCAAATTAAGCAAATACATGGGTTTCGATTGATTGAGGTTAAAATTGATTGATTGATACTGCAAAACGAGAATTCTGTCATTTTTTGTATTTCGAGTCGAAAACGCGATGTTACACTGATCGTTCAAATTTTGAGAGAAAACAACGATTTTTAAGATTATTTGCGATCGATGGATTAGCTGATGTATTTTCGGGAAATGAAATTTAGGTAAACGAACCGGTAAATGCCGTTTCGGATTGGAAAATACAAAATTTTTCAAGTTGACGAGAAACTTTAGGGGAATTCCAGGATTTTAGAGGTTATGTCACTTGCGAATTATTGGAGAGACTTACTTTTTGAGAAACGCGGCAAAAGCCTTGACGAATTTGTTTTGGTCAACGTCCTTAAGAGTTACGGAAGGCATCTGTAAAGAAGAACACAAAAAATATCATTAATAAACAGCAAACGTAAGATTCAGAGTTCGGAGAAATAAAAACTAAGATATTCGGGCCACATGGGTGCACGAAGCAACGCCAAGCAAGGAGAAAATTTCTCGCATTGACGTTCAACTCAAAGAAACACGATAATCCACTTGATGTGAAGCAAAAATAAAGCACACTGTCACAAAACTAATTTTTTCGTACATTTCGTCATTTTTTTCAGTATTATTTTAATAATTATGAATAATATGTCAAAGACCACGCACCTCTGCGACGGCGATAACCGGAAAGAGCTAAAACAAGATGGCCGCTCGAGGCGGAAACCAACACCGACGACGCGAAAGACTGTGGCGCCCTCGCCTCTCGTACGAGCGACCGCGAGCGCCACTAAACGGACGAACGGGTAGAAAATGGAATTGCCAACTACGAGAGGATTGATTGAAAAAGAAATCATACGATATTAAGCTATGTAAAGTTGGCCGGACGACTTTGACTTTTCAACGTTTTTTTAATCTCTCTGGTTTGTTTGGCGTTTGTTTGTGATTGTTTGATATAGTTGAAACAAATTCTACTGGAAAATGTTCGAACATGAGATGCTGAGATTCCACGACGAGTTCTCGTGGATGTAGAACTTCTGAGTGACGGAGAAGCTCTTTCTGCGTGTACTCGTGGAGAGTTGTGGTAATTCGCGTTCCGTGGAAAAATTTTATCTACGATTTTAGGAAAAATAAATAAAACTTTGTAACTTTTCGACGCTGTGGCTCTCTGACGCGTTTTGGGTGATGCAGAAAGTCTCCAGAGAAGCTCGACGTTGAAGAGCACCCCGACAGATAGCGCCCTAAAATCATCAGCCGGCTCTGCTATATCCATCGATCGTGAGAGTTGACAACTTACAGAGGAAAAGCATCATAGTCAGTTTACTGCCAGCAGCACATCGCACTTCCCGAAACCGGCTTTTCAATATCAGCCAATGATTGTTACAGCAGGTTTGGCAAGATCTTTCACGGACAATTTTCAGCCAGTCCGTGATTTTCGCTCGACTCCAGTGGTAACTTAAATCTGCTTCATACCACCTATCACCTATCGTATGCCACATCATTGTGTCGACTCTGACGCTAACAGATTGTAAATCTGGTGCATACAGATAGCACAGGTATTTGCTCTGGCATGAAAGTAAGAACAACTCCGCTCAAGTCCAGTGGTAACTGAAATCTGTTTTTTACCACATAGGTCACGTTGCTACTGGGGTATGCTCCAAGCGCCGTGACGGATTGTAGTCCAGGGTATACAGTTGTTGGGCTTAGCAGGTGCTACACCTTCACTATGCCGCTACATCATCACGGCATCCACCTTGGTCGTAATTTTTGTCGCCGTGAAATAACCTGAGACATCTAATAAGTTCTAGTTCACACTTACTGTTCGCAATGACAGAAGATAATCTAGAGGGAACGGAATGTTGTCACATTTTTTTGCGAACCACCTTTAGCACTGCAGTTTTGGAGAGCCGCATGCAGACGATATGAACCTCGTCAATGCAACTGCAACGCTACGGCTACTACAGCATCGCAGCGTGGACCCGGTATGAAAAAATAGGTATTCCTGCACAACGTATGGAGCTCTGGTAAAAGCTATATCCTAATCAAATGCTGCAGATTACCAAGTACTCTGCGTTTACTTATAGACCATCTTTAATATAGGTTTTCCCTGGTACGTCAGCAAACCGCGATAAATAATTCATATAGGCGCCTGTATTTTAATAACAATAAAAAGGGAAATGTGAAAATCATAACGGGTGAATAACTCCATACATTATGATTGTAGGTGTAGGTTATTTGGATGTTATTTATAGTCTCTCTGTCATAGCAACATACCTAGGAGGGAATAACTACAAAAATCTGTTTCGTAATTCCCCGAAATACATATCTCACACACACAGCGACACACCCAAACACAACCATAGGTCATAACAGATTAAACGCCTACGTCATTCAGTGACCTTCAGAAATGGCGCAGTTTATTTAAAGACGTGACAGTCGTACAGATGTTTTTGAACAAAGGTTCTGCATCAAACCACATTCGCACGGTGTCAATGACCAGCATTGTTGGCTGTACCTCATGCTTGGCACATGCAACATACATCATTCAGACTTAGCCTGGCTGGAGGTTGAATGCGATATCTGATTACACCGTACGGTCGGTGTGATGCGCGCGTGTGGACCGTGCAGCACGTCTGCAAGTCAAGCAGGAGCATGGGCATAGTCCATAAGACGATAACTGTCAAAGCCGAACCGATAAGGTAGAAGATCACAGAGACTCTATGAGTTCTGGAGTTTAGCCTCGGATCAGTGGAAACAAGCAGCTTATGCAGTTTTATCTATTTAAGGAATAAACACACGGTACGTACTTCAATTGGATGTGCTGGAAGAACACGAACTTCAAGTTTATCCTGGGTGCAACTCTTGAGAAGATTTTTGCTCTGGAAGCTTATATCTAGCCAGATAAGACGGTCATGTACTAATCAACGGCACGTGATGTTAGCTCCATAGGTGACTGAAGGGTGCAGTCATCAGCACAGCATCCAGAGTGCAGAATACTCGGTGGCCATCGCTATATAGCCGTCATGAACGTGTCCAAACTTTTTCATGATGTTGCATCACATCTTCCACATCATGATTCCGGGACAGCCGGCTCACCGTTACGGCTATTGGATTTTCCAGGCACACCCGATGGGAGACACTTCATTAGGAACGTTTCACAGCACCATACATGTTGGTGACGTGGAAAGACGTGTGCTATCATTTACTAGATGATAACCCCCTCCCATACGCGTGCCATAGTTCCGTAAAAAATATTTTGGAATTTTATAGCCCATTATCACAGTCGGACGTGACCTCGTTTAGTGGAATACGCATGCGCAAATCTTCTTAGGCAGCCAAAAATAATAAGGATAAACAACACAGTATAGTAACAGTATACAAGTTGCGCTCCTACCGGCAACACGTCTACAACACCCTCGGCATCTTACGCAGTAGCCATTCTCAGTGCTAACAAATTAGAACAAAGACCCCAAAGGACGGACTTCTGGACAATGACCATGTCTCCAGTAGAAAGAAGAATGTCGCAGGCTGTGGTGTATCAAGAAATTTCGCAGGATCTTAAAGTGAGCACTATTGACGCTGTTTTTTTAAACCGAAAATCGCTCAAGATCAGATATTATTGTGAAGATGGAGGAACAGAAGAACCACTCATCATGCTCGACGTATACTCTGTTAAACCGATTCTTGGAAACTTCCTCCCAAGAGTCGCCGGATCTTTCGTGTCCCTGGACAACCTCTGCGCCTTCGTCAAAGAAGAAATCCACTTCGATGAGTGTTGGGACTATGAATACGCTGACTGCAAATGTAACCTGATTGGAGGTCGTATCGTTCCACCGGGTACAAAGGTACAGGAGCTTCCACCATCTGGCTGCCGCAGGCACTTCCATCACGCGTGCAGCTCTTGTGTGAATTCTTGGCTGCTCGAATATCTCCGGATGTTGATTCTCCAACGAGAATCCGAACCCGCTTTCGCGATGGCCGCCGAAGAAATATGTTCCAGGGTATTATTATCAAACGACTTCGGGAAGTGCGTCCACCAAGTTTCTTCAGAGTTCTGGTTATGGATCGCTCAAAGGTGGAGCCTCGAGGGGTATGTGCGTTATGATGTTACTAATACTTGGCTAAGAACTACCTCTGCAAGTCCTATTACCTGTAAGTCTCTGTAAGTACTTTGTAAGTCTATTACTTGTAAGTCTCTGTAAGTACTTTGTAAGGCTATTATTTTTAAATGTATTGAATTATTTTCATTTAACCATCTCATGTTTGTCATTTCACAACTTCCTTACCCCTTAGTGATAAGAACTCCTGCTGTTGAAGTAATGTAATGAGTTTTTCCTAGAATGTTAGACGTACTCCAAACTTAGAGACTTCTGTTCCCAAGGAAGTTACAGCGATCGATTAAGCAGCTTACCGAAACACACACATCTCACAATGATCACGGCAGTGGTGCTGATCGTACGAGCCTCAAGAGACTTGCCATGGCAGATAGATTAGCTGATATTATTCCTTCTGCATTTGACATGCATGCATAGTTGGTGCAGCAAAGACTAAAACTCTAGGCGTAAGTATGCATACATTCCTTGGCACCTGTCGTATGCCACACCATTGTGTAGACACTGACGCTACCAGATTGAAAATCTGGTGCACAGGTAGCACAGGTATTTGTTCTGACATGGAAGTAGGAACGACTGTGCTCGAGACCATACTCGAAGCACCGTGACGGATTGTATCACAGGGTACACAGTAGTTGGTCCCAGCAGCCGCTACACCTTTGCTATGCCACTACATCATCACGGCATCCACCTTCGTCGTAACTTTTGCATTTTATTTATTTTTTCAACATCCGTCATAGGGGATTACTATCAACCGATAACGCGACCTTTGGGGTATTCACAATACAGATATTTAATGACAAACATTCATCACGAAGTAAAAACGTGGTAAGCTGATTACCTCGAATAGTACGTTAGGTATAACAAAAATATAGTCATGCAGCTGGCGTGTGTTATCATTGATCGCCCGATAACTTGACCCCGCCACCTTTATGTATTCATATCATTTCGAAGAAATCTAAACTGGTATCAAATGGCCCATTCTTTATGTTGAACTTGTTGCGACATTGATGACTCACACGACTGTTGTTCTACCCGGCTATCAATTAATAAGGATAACCAGTGTGATAATTGCGCTCCGAGCGGCTGGACGTCTACAGCGCGCTTAGCCTTTTACGCAATTGCCATTTTTAGTGCTAACAAATTAGAACAAAGAACATAAAGGACAGACTTTGCATCATCACCATGTCATCAGAAGAGAGCGGCGTGTCACAAACTGTTGCGGTTCTAGAAATGGGGCAACATCTTGAAGCGAGGACGATCGACGCTCTTTTTTTGAACCGAAAACCGTTGGAGGTCAGATATTATTTTGAAGATAGAGGAACAGAAGAACCACTCATCATTATCGACGTGGACTCTCTTCGACCGATTTTTAAAGACGTCCACCGAACAACCACTAAATGTTTCAAACCCCTGGACGAGATCTCCGCCTTTGTCCGAGACAACATCCAGTTCAACAAGTGTTCAAACTATCAGTATGCTGAGTGCGTTTGCCACCTGCTTGAAAGTCGTACGGATCCAGAGTTTCCAGACTTAGAAATGTTTCCACCGTCTGACTGCTCGCTCGGGCACTTCCATCACGCGTGCTCGTCCTGTGTGAATCTTTGGCTGAACGAATATCTCCGAGTATTGATTCTTCTCCGAGAATCCAAACCCCTTTTCGCCAAGGCCGCCAGAGAAATATGTTCGCGGGTAAACCTGTTTGATGACTTCGGCGAGTTCTACAACCGAGAATCTCCTGAATTCTACTTACGGGTCGCTCAAAGGTGGACCGTCTCCGACTACTTGCTTGATCGTGTGATTGATACTGTGCCATTCTAGTTGATGATAAACATCCGCTGCCAAGAAAAGGCGCAGTAAGCTAATTAGATTTAATGGTACATCAGGTATAACAAACATATGGTGACGCGGCCGGCGTGTGTTGTCATAGACCGACTGATAATTTGATCTCACCTCATTTGGACCGATGAATTCACCGCAATCCGTTTTTGGATTATATCGCTTATCCTTCCTGTTGAACTGGACCTAGCCATATAAATAACTCCCCCATTTGTCATTTTACGCGGTTATGAGAAAATAAGGATTATCAGTGTAATAATCACGCTCTAACCAACTGGACGTTTACGGAGAATTTATCCTTTTACGCCATTGCCAATTTTAGTGTGAATAAATTAGACCATCAAGGACAGACTTTTGGATCATCACCATGTCATCCGAAGAATACACAGACTCACAGGCTGCGGCGATTGAAGAAATTTTGCAATTTCTTGAAGCGAGGACGATCGACGCTGTTTTTTTAAACGGAAAACCGTTGGAGGTCAGATATAATTTTAAAGATAGAGGAACAGAAGAACCACTCATCAAGATCGACGTGGACGCTTTGCCACCCCTTTTTGGATACTCCCACCGAACAGTCACCGGATGTTTCAAATCCCTGGACGAGATCTGCGCCTTTGTTCGAGACAACATCCACTTCGACAAGTGTTCAAACTATCGTTACGCTGAGTGCCTTTGCCACCTGCTTGAAAAACGTATGGATCCAGAGTTTCCAGAGTTAGAAGGGTTACCACCGAACGACTGCCCGCTCGGGCACTTCCATCACGCGTGCTCGTCTTGTGTGAATCGTTGGCTGAACGAATATCTCCGAGTGTTGATTCTTCTCCGAGAATCAAAACCCTTTTTCGCCAAGGCTGCCAAAGAAATATGTTCGAGGGTATACCAGACAGATAAGTTCTACGAGGACCACAACCAAGACTGTCCTGAATTCTACTTACGGACAGCTCAAAGGTGGACCACCCTGGAGTACGTGCTTGATGAGATGTTTGTGCAATGATCTACCTCTGTGAGTCTTATTTAATTACATGCATTTAATTCATTCGTGTTTGTCATTTTGCAACCTTTTTGCTCTCGAGTGGTAGCAACTACTGCTGTTTATGTGAAGAGCTTTTCCTACAATATCAGACGTACTCCAAACTTGGAGACTTCTGTCTTGGATCTGTGATGAAAACAAATCAATCAAATTATGATGAGGATGGATAGATAGGTCCAGCACTATGAGGCTGTTTGCTACTAGTCTCCCGGAGCAGGGGCTCCCAAACATGGCCTCATTCTCGTGTTTTCCCTATTTATATATAGATATAGGTTTCTGTATTAATAACGCGATGACGTGATGCGGGTGATATAATTGTCAAAGCGCTAGGCATCATAAGGTAGTTTGCGGTTTTCCTTATGGTAATAGGTTTGTTTTTAAATATCTATACCCAAAGAAGGGAAACACCATATATAGGCCATATGTTTATTGTTTGTCACGGTGACTTGTCATGGCAGATACTGTGATTCCTTCTGCATTTGGATCTGCATCGTCGTTAGTGCAGCAAAGACTAGAAACTCTAAGGGTAAGTATGCATAATTCCCAGGCATCTATCGTATGCCACATCATTGTGTAGACACTGACGCTAACAGATTGTAAATCTGGTGCATACAGATAGCACAGGTATTTGCTCTGGTACTGAAATCTGCTTTTTACCACATAAGTCACGTTGTTACTGGGGTATGCTCCAAGCGCCGTGACGGATTGTAGTCCAGGGTATACAGTTGTTGGGCTTAGCAGGCGCTACACCTTCACTATGCCACTACATCATCACGGCATCCACCTTGGTCGTAATTTTAGTTGCCGCAAAAGAACCTGAGACATCTAACTAAGTTCTTGTTCACACTTATTGTTCGCAATGACAGAATATAATCTAGAGGGAACGGTATGTTGTCACATTCTTTTGCGAACCACTTTTAGCACTGCAGTTTTGGAGAGCCGCATGCAGATGATCATGACCTCATCGAGGCTGCTGCAAAGCTATGTCCACTACGGCACAGCAACGAGTATATCGAAATAATGACAAGAGTTTCTGGTTTTTTGCATTGATAATACAATAACGCGAGGCTCACTCTTCTAGGAACAAGGTAATCAGCTGTACCTCGTTCTTATCTCTGACCTGCTCTTTCCATGAACACGGATTTCTCTCGCACTTGGCTTATCGTTCCCGTAGTGTCGCAGAAGCAAGTTGCATGCGAAATAATTCAAAACTCACTTTTCTTCTCATCATTTTTATCCATGACCGATACGAACGTTTCTCAACTGATTATTTTCTCAATTTTTTTTAATTTCTCTTCTCGTCACGAGCTTCTCGCTCGGACTCTCATGCAGCGATGCAGGGATGAAAGTCTATCCACAGGCGCCTTGCCCGAAGCTCGTTCACTCGCCGTCGCAGCGAAGCGAACGTCAGCCTCCCACAATTTTGCTTTCGAGCTGCGAATTCGCGCTTTTTCGAAGCTTGAGAAATTTTTCAAAGGCTCCGTGTGAATTATTTGACAGGCTGCTGCGCGGTCCATAGAAGATCAGTGATCTCTTTATAGAAAGTACATCTTTGGAATCACTCATTCTCGAGTTGATTTACCGCGGCGAAGGCTTTTCCGTGACAGGAAGAAAAACATTATCTCGTTTATGTTTAAACGCTTGCGAGTTGTTTTGGCATTTTGACAAGAGCAAAGGCAAGCGTCAGGGCGCGTGGATGCTGCGTTCGGAATATCGCCGAATATTTTTGGACTTTAATATATGCCGCGCCTCGAGGCTATTGCCGATTAATCGAATCTTGAAAGATCGATAGAAGAAAAAAACGTGAAATAAAGAGACGGAGCATCAGAGAGATCGGCCGAAGGTAAAAGACCGAGAGACCAGAAATCCCCGCGCGAATACGTGGGTGGACTTTTGTGTATCCATTCCAAAGGCACGAGCTCTCCTTTCTGCAACAAGTTTAAGTCCGAGCCTCGTGGAGAATCCAACTATTACGCAAGCCACTAATCGTGAGAAAGAGCAAGACCACGTGAAACCACAAAACGCAATCGACGAGAATAATCAATTTAAGGGTCTCGATACTTTTTGCCAACAACGAAAAAACTCTTCACAAATTTCACTCTCGCTCAAATTTTTGTGAAAAAAAAATGGCGATCATTTTCAAAAACGGAATTTTTCTTTTTTTTTTTTCATTTGCAAAAATATAAAAACATTTCCATCTTTTTTTTTCTAAAAACACACAAAACTTGAGGAGAATTATTGAAAATTTGATATTTTCGTATCCAATGGAAGAAAATTAAAGGAACGAGGAGACACACGAGTGTCCGTTTTATCCGGAAATGTTTTTTATTTCGTCCAAACCCCTTAAGAAGCGTGCCAATGGTTATTTTTATTATTATTATTTTTTTTTATTTAGTCGATATCATGAGCCATGAAAAAAAATGGACACGCAATCGCTGACCGCGGGGTCGACCACGTTCCCACAGACTGGTAACTTGCAACTTTGGTTGTTCCATTTTTTTCTGTTACAACGATAAAACGGACAATTCATTTGATCGTCGTGAGCGAATTTATCGAGCATGAAAAGACTCGCACCTGCTTTCGCTTTCCGGCAAATAAATTCGCTGCTCATTTGGGCGCGCTCGTCTAATGGAAAAAGAAAATGTTTGCAGCGCCCCCCGGAACTCTTAGGATTCGGAATTTACGATTTTTTTCCTTTGGACTCTCTGCTTTACGTATATCCCACATTTGGAAAAATTGGGTCATTTTTTTCACTCCATTTTTGACAACAACTTGTTGTTTGAAAAAAAAATTATGCCAGGGCTCGTTTGGCATTTTTTGAAGAGTTTTTTAGGAATTTAAAAAAACTTGACAATTTAATGGAAATTAAAAAATCCATTTTTTTCCATTCGTAATTTTAATGCCAAATTTATTTATTTATTTATTTATTTCAGAAAATTTAAGAAAGTGTTTTTTTTTTATTATTGCAACGCTCTTTGCCACAAATTGTGCTATGCGTTTCCCTTAATCTGTCGGTCTCATGCACAAAGAAACGTTTAATTGGTATAATGGATTGTTCGTTCAACGAGGCATAGAGTGGTTCGTGTATCGTGTTAGCTCAGCTACGTGTTTTATCGATATGTCTATGGGGCCCTAGGGGGCTTTCTAGAGAACCCTCCAGGTGGATCTTTCAGGGGAAGACAAAGAGAGGAAAAGTGGGGGCTCGTGACGCACGTGGTGTTCGATTGCTCTTGGCTGTTCTCAAGGAGGGTTTCGCCTTCGATTACCCTCTGATACATTTTTTTTTTAATTTACAATTTTTCTAAATTGCCAAATTTTTATTTCAAATTCGGGAGCAACGACTCACAGCACAGTCGACCGTTTCTAGGGAAATTGAATTAGCCAGATGAATTATTAATTAGAAAAAAAATGGAATGTATGATTTTTTTTTCTATTTTGTATTTCTATTTTTTAAAATCGCCAAATTTTTATTTCAAATTCGGAAGCAACGACTCGCAGCACAGTCGACCGTTTCTAGGGAAATTCAATTAGCCAAATGAATTATTAATTAGAAAAAAAATGGAATGTATGATTTGTTTATCTATTTTGTATTTCTATTTTTTTAAATTGCCAAATTTTTATTTCAAATTCAGAAGCAACGACTCGCAGCACAGTCGATCGTTTCTACGGAAATTTAATCAGCCAAATTAATTGTTAATTAGATAAAAATGGAATGTACGATTTTTTTTTTCTATTCGTCCGAATCATTGGCTGCCTTCAAGGGCTCAAACAACAAACCCAGATGAACGTGCTGTTTATAGTGACAAAGGATGTTGGTGTCTCGAAGGATAAAAGAAAAATTCATTAATTTAGTTACTTGCCTCATTAAGTATCTTTATAAATAACTTTTAAACGATGGAAAATGAAGGGATCGGAAACCTCAAGGGACCCAGGGCCAACGTAAATGGCTCTACCATTTTTATAGTCGGTACGAAAAAAAAAGAAAAAATTGGAGGGAATAGAAAGTCACGTGGTATCGCACATTTCCTGTACAAAACGCAGATGCGTCTTGCTCGCACGTGCTCCCTGAATAGAACGTCGTGGATTGGGATCTTCCTGTCTTCTTCTTGGCTCCCTCCCCTCTGCCCATCCCCGGGGGTGTCGTACCCCAGAAAAAATGTCACGGACGATGAAACGTCTCGAATTTTGTTGTCAAAGGAAAATGAATGCTGAGAAAAGTCTGGCGACGATCTTGAATCGAAAAACACGATTGAATGTTCCACAATGCAAGCAAAAGGCCGCGTTTCGTTAGACTCGCCTTTCAGGAGGCCAACAGCAATGAGGATCGTGACTCAAAGAATATCGTCCCTTCGCCTTTCAGCGCCTTTCATATTTCCCAAAATTTATTTTCCATTTTTTGTTTTCAATCTCGATCGAAAAATCGAGAAAAATAGAGGGAAAAATGAAGGGACCGGAGGGAGGGTTGAAAATATTTCAAAAACTCGATTCTTCCGATGCAACGAATCGATTTTTTTTTTTTTCTTACCACGTCGATGATTGTTTAAACAAAAACGACTAAGAAAATGGCCAGGACCCCTCGATCGTTATAAAAATACGTGGATATTTTTATTTCCTTAAATGTTTCGGACACAAGAAACAAGAAAACTTTTTCGAAATGGAAGAAAAAAAAAAAAATTAATCACATATTTTAAATAATTGTAACCCGGACTCTGTAAAAATTCTCAGAGACAAAAAAACGTCAGAGAAGTTGTGAAACGTTGGATAATTTTGTTGAGAGTCCGATAACGATAACCAAGCAGCAGGGAGAATGTTGTCGCAGTAAATGATGAAATCGAGTAATAACGAGGGTGCGGAAAATAATGAAAGAGGGAAAGAGGTGTGAAGAGCTTTGAGTGAGAGGAATGAGCACGCGCGCGGCGAGCAGGGACCGTCCATCCGGAAGAGTCCTCGGGTTCTGGGACCAGGAGGAGGCTTCCGGAAGAGCGATCAAGCCGATCGTGAAGGGGTCTCGCAGAGCTAGTCCGTTTGATGCGGAGGTGGATCATCAGGAAAGAGGAGCAGAGTATAAAAACAACATATAAAAAAA